>APFE030924057.1:171022-288360 GCA_000404065.3 Pinus taeda | reverse complement strand
TAAAGCTCCTGGCCTCCACGGCTGCATGGAAAAAGGATCCGAAAATGGTAACCCTTTAGAAGGGTTTGAAGCAAGCTCAGCTAGAAGCAGAAAAACTTAGGGAGCAAACGGTCCCCCGAGAAAAATATGAAGAACTACAGCAGCAGCTAAGGAACGTCAACTTATCTGAAAGCCAGGCCTTTGAATGATGGCAGAAGGAACAAGAGAAAGTTGCAAAGGTAAATCGTAGGTTAGATGTAGTTATCAAACTGATGGATACCTTGTGTTCTCTATACAATGACGTCCTAGCATGTAGAGCCCTGCTAAGAACTATGCCCTGTTTTTAATGGAAAGGTATTTGCAATTGAAAATAAAGGTTGTTAAAGCAGGTGCTCCCATACAAATTAACACCATAGATGACTTCATAAACTGTTGTAAACACTACGGGGTAAAAGTGCAGAGATTATTGTGTGAATTTTACTTGCATAACCTTGTACTAGAACAAGAGACCAAACTGAACCATGGCCCTTTTGTTGGGGACATTCAATTACAGGCATTTATTTCATTTGCATTTAATCAAATTAAATGGCTCAAAGCCTATAATGCTTTTCAAAGACAAGGAAATGGATTAGATCTATGGATAAGAGCTGAGTCTAGGGACCCAACACAGTTATGGAGGAAACATAGAAATCTCATGAAGGCTCCAGGAGTGATTGAAGCATTAGGACCCATGCATGAGGCAATCATTCGACAGGGACTTGAATACTTTTCCTCTATCAAATACCCTACCATTGATGCAGCTAAATTTCAATATCGAATATCTAATCCAAATATCCAGCTCAGAGAACCATTTAAGTATGAGAATTTTAAACTAGCTGCCAACTGTTTTCCCCTCTATGGTGAAATTTTTTTGAGGGCAGGGCCATCCTGGTTAGGATATAGGTTCCGGAGTCCAATCATTTGGCATCCTGCACCCAGATACCAAGCCCTGTATGAGATGCCTGAGGGTCAGACAGGCCATTTCTTTGATTACCTAGTTTTGCATCACGGCTGTAGGCCCTAACATGAGATTCCATCTCCGGCCTACTCACTCACTCCCTTGCATGTCAACTACAATGTTTTCATGAGGCCATGAAAAAGGGTAAGCCAGGGGGTGTGTGGAGTATCAAAGAAGGTATGTTTTGATGGTTATTTCAATATCTTTTCATTACGACTTATAAGCCTTTTTTCATTATGAACTTAGAAAATGATAAAGAATTATAACGAAACATGTGAGATTAATATAGAATGCTGACAATTGTCGTTTCCATGTACAGGAGGGTGGAAAAACGAAAAGTGGCCATCCTAAAGGAAAAGACAAAGATGGATTAATTATTGTCCCTTCGACGGGGGACCGCATGCAAACCAGATCAAAACGGACCAACCCAGGAAAGGAAGTGGAGATACCAGCTCGACGCAGAAAAGAAAAGAAGTGACTCAGGATTAACAATTCTGCGAATTCGTCAGGATACTTGATCCTGAGGGATCACTGTTTTATCTATTTCTGCATATAGATATCTCCGTCTTCACCCTTATATAAGGGGAAGCATTGTTAGCTAAAGCATGGTTATGTTCTTATGTAATTTCTTTTAAAAGATCAAGACTATGATCATTACGTCCTGTTAAGACTTTCTTTACTGTATTTTTACTTCATGCATTAATACAGACTTGGTTACTCTTTTATCTTTGAGCCTTGATCAACCTTAAGCGGTGTACCCCTGGAGGCTAACGGCTCGGCCCTGGAGGACACTTGCTCTTGTACCATTACGCGTGGTTTCTATGTGGTTTTCTTATCAACGTGATATGGTAATCTGGCGTGTTTTATAAAGTTTATGTCACATTCTCTGTCGTGTTTAATCCATTTAATGTTCCTGAAAACAAAAGTGTTGTATTGACGCTGCATCATGTTACTATTCCTTTAGGTGTTGGTATAATACGGTTAATCTCTATAGGATACTGTTGTTCCATTACAGAGTTTTTGTGTTATGCGATTGTGCCTTAGCATTACAAAATTTATCTTGGAAGCTCTGATTTTATATGATTATTGAATTCTTGAATATTACTGCTTCATCTTGAGATGTAATCGTACGCTTTGTAATTAGAGTGACAACTGAATCAGACTGAGCATATTGTTTTTATATGGTTTTCAGTGTTGTTCCATCATGTATCTATAGGCAGTGTTGTTCCATTGTGTGTGTACATCTTTAAGAATGAAGGATTGATGTTTGGATTGACGTGATTGAATAGATTCACAGCTTGTTAAACTTAGTTACTGTTGTATTCCTTGATTTCTATTCCATTTGCGAATTGTTTTTCCATTTCTGAATTATTGTTCCATTTCCAAATTACTGTTTCTTTTCTGAATTGTCGTTTCATTTCTGAATTGTTGTTCCATTTTAAGGTTGTTGTTCTATTTCATTGTTATTCTCTTTATCTGTCATTCCATTTCTTATTATTTGTTCAGGACGATCTCAGGTTGTAGTGAGCATTGGCATCTACTGCCCGGCTCCCAGACCCCTGATCTGTTCTCCGAATTCTTTTCCATCAGTTTCTAAAGGGATGGGTTAATGCTACTGAACACTTAACTGATACATTGCTTAATATCTGAATGTGTGATTTAGCCTTTTGAAGTAGTTAAGTTGTAGACACGCATCCATTTACTTTTGTAGTTTCAAACAATTGTACTACGAGCATTACTCTGACAAATGCTAAGCCTCAGACTGAGACACTCTTTGAAATAGAAAAACATTCCTGGATTGACATATTAATGTGAGGTAACTAGAGGTGAAAGAGACCCTTTTTATAGCTCCACAAGGGTCATCCACACAAACCACTGACCCCTGTATTTCATAGATACACAAGAGAATTTTTAGAACGATCGCCATAAAAATGGTCCGTATATCTGTAAAAATTCCATTTTAACATCAAGTAAAAGAAGGGAAATTCCAATAATGTTGCAAATTATCTTAGTCAACCACCGGTTATCATGTTGACCACTATGTTTGACTCTTGTGGACATGAGACTTTAGGGTGGTCACATCTTTACAAGGGTGATCTAGAATTCATAAATACATACAAGATGCTCGTGGAAGGAAAACTCAAGATTTTCACCTCCAAGGCACACTGTTATGCCACCTGGGACACCTTTGTGTTCCTACAAGCGGGCGTGCCAAGATGATTTAAGAGATACAGTACAGCGGGGTCACTGGACATTTTGGAGTATAGAAAATAGTGGAAGTGTTGTAGAAGTATTCTTATTGGCCAAACCTTCGACAAGATGTTGGGAACTCCATCAAATCATGCACTTCTTGTGTAATTTCCAAACCAACAATCAAGAAGCAAGGCCTATATACTCCTCTACCTACTCCTAGTCAGCCTTGGGAATCCATATCCATGGATTACATGTCGGGCCTTCCTTCCACTAAGCATGGCAATGACTGTGTGTTCGTGGTCAATAGGATGGCCAAATAGATGTCCAAACAGAGGTCGTTAACTAGATGATCATGCACATTTTTTGCATGTACAACTTAAATCATCCACACACATGGGATGAAAGCCTCCCCTATGTCCAACATAGCTACAATAGAGCTCTCCATAGCTCAACTAGCCACAACCCCTTTCAGGTGGGGTTGGTATTCCAACCACTATGTCTTATTTTTGTGGCCATACCATTTGCAACTACTCAAGAAAATTCGACTCATGTCATCATGGAAAGTTTGAAGTTGGCCGATATAAAAACCTCATTGAGCACATCCAACACATCCGTCAATAGATCCATGAAATATTAGATAGAGGCAGTGCGAAGTACAAGTAGCATCATGATCAACATTTAGTGCCACACAATTTCTAGGTGGGTGACAACTTGTGGTTACATTTGCAGATGGAGCTCCTTGCTGGGCCCCAACACAAGCTTTCCCCCTCTAATATGGGTCGTACACCACCACCAAGGTTGTATGGGACAATGCATTCAAGCTCAACATTACACCATTCCTTGGTCTACACCTAGAATTGAATGTGGATTGGCTGTGGCCATACTTTCCTTCATTGTTGGACACATCTAACATTGTTGAGAAGCTGACACCAAAAGAGCTCAAGCTAAGCTACATCAAGTAGGTAAAAACTGATAGTATCATGGAAACAAAGATCAATAAACTTCCCAATAGAGGATCCATCTATATCGATATGTTGAACCAGGCCAAATACTTCACCACGACAAGTGTTTCACTAGGGACCATGTTCAACAAAAATTTCCTCACCTCATGGAGGCTCTATGTGCAATGGAGACCATTGCTTCCTAAGGGGGAGGATTGATCTAGGTGGATATTGGTGGCCACTTTACTATTTAACCTAGACATCCAATTGGTTTTATCTATTTCCTTCATTAGCAATATTTACAATTTTTAGCACTTTTTTGGGTCCTGAACTTCCATAGTTGTTTTCACCTCCTAAACTGTGTTTTATTGAGGTCTACAGTAAGCACGTCGCCATAGGAAGGGCCTATGGAAATCCTATATTAATAGGAGAAATTTTTCCAACGAGATATCATACATTCCAAATAGATATCATATGACAAAGTTACAACCCTAGGAAGTTGGCTTCCTAACTAACCCCAACAAGGCCCACAAATGCTTGGTGTGTCATCTCCTGGGGTTAGGGTTTTGGTTTTTTAGGGTTTTCCTTTTCTGTTCAATAATTAAAAGACCCTTGAGCCTCATTATAAAATAGTTCAAAGGCATGTAGCTACCACATATCTTCTCATAGATAAGCTACTATCACCTGGGCTAGTTTATTTCCATTATGTATGTAAGCATATTTCAATTCTTTGATATTAATGAAATGAAGTTTTGTTTCTACTGCATATATATGTTTATGTTTATATCTATATTTTGTTTGTTCCTACATAATTCTAGATCAAGCAAGGAATCCATGTGGTTGGGAGCCTCCAATCACATGCACATGCCTACATCCATTCTATTGTAGCCTAAAATATCTAGTTCAGAGCATGCGATCCTGAATTCTGAGCCTAAATTCCAGGTCAACCTCTAGATCCCTGCTCAAAACCCAATGAGACTTTCCAAAGTGATAAATGACATCAATAAAAATCCATTTATACAAAAATTTGATTAAAACTTAACCTAACCAAGCCTAACCATGATAGTCATTTCATCAAACATATTAAGAACATGTAATCTTAGGTCATGAATGCATATTTAACATAGGGGTTTGATACTTATTTGAGAATCATCAAAAAGGTCTAATTCCCTCTCATAATACCTGCAACAACATCTATTAGGTCATGCATTCAATAACCATTCATATACTAATTAAGACATTTTAGGAGCCATAGCTAGAACCTGTTATGGAACCATACTTATAACTAACAAATAGATAACATATCAACATGATAGAATAGGCATCAAAACCACATCATAACAAGTACAATTACTCATAAAATACAAGAGGAATATAGCTTTTATTAACATATGAAAATCCAACCAAGCCAGGCACTTCCACGTACCACCCAACCATAGATTGAAATAAACCAAATATTTCTTTCAACCAATAACATTCGTGCCATATTCCAAGCACGAATGTGGGACTCAAGACAAAACAACCAGGGTTTCGTCAATAGTTACCACAATCTTTCCAAAATCGTTCAAGGGACTCCTAGGCCTTAAACAAGCAACTACACAACCAGGCTTTACCAAAATCCCACCAAAATCGGTCAAGGGATCACTAGCCCCAAAACAAGCACATAAACAACTAGGCTTGACCGTAATCCAACCAAAACAATTCAAGGGATCACTAAGCCAAAAAAAATCTTGGATACCTAAAAACTTCTTCACCAATACTATTACGGGTGAAACCACCCTAGGGCTTTGGGTTGACAACCCCAACAGAGAAGAGGGAAAACCACAACAAGAAATGCTCAAGCAATCAATAAAAATTCTTATTCTACTAAATCATGTAGGAGAGTCCTTACCCGAATGTCCATCGCTTGGGTAGATCCCACAAGATGAAAACCCTCAGCTTCTCCCATGTTCTTGAAACCTGAAAATTATTCAAATGGAACATACATGACAATAGAAACATAAAGCATATTCATGATGTTAACTTTAAATCATATAAATTAATGACCAATTATACATCAATATAAGATTCATAAATGAATTACAACGTAATTTGTTGCATAAACACATTTCATATCAGAAATAGAACAACATTCCTTTTATTGAAGTAAGCTACAAATAAAGTGGAGATATACAACTTGAGTCTTTCTCTGGCTCCAAGCGGAACCGTCCTTCGGATCCATCCTTTCCCGACCTTCAGAAATCTTCCTCCATCACCAATACAAGGATAGCTCAAGCAAGATGGGGGGTATTTATAGTCAAGGAAACAAGGGTTTCTTGTAGCTTTGGGGAGTATAGGAGGCACAACGATTATTCAAACTCGATCAGGGATAATCTCACTATATTATCAATATCTCATCTCTTCTCCTTTAAGGCCTTCCCATGGAGGTTTATTTATACTTCTCCAAATTAGTTTTTTAGGTTGGGAAACAGTTGGGCCGCGAGCAATAGGAGGTGAGTAATAGATAAAACCCATGAACTTTGCCTGAAATTAAGGAAATTTAATTTTTTAGGTGTCTTAACATATCTATGCGGGTTGGATATATGTTGACCTAGGTGTACATGCTTTTATCATAGGGAAAAGTAGTGTATAGGGAATAAGACATTGTTTTTTAGATTTTGGACCAAGTTTGGAAGGAAGGGTTGCTGTAGGCCATAATTAGAGCATCAGATCTACCAAGAGTGGTAAATGATGCTATAACAAATGCCCCCTAATATATGAGGTTAGAAAGGGTACATGATGGCTGAAATTTAAAAGGTGTATGGAAGGAATCATGCTGAGACTTAGGAGGAGCTTACCAGAATTCAGCCTACCAAGCCATCGAAAGAGATAAAAAAGAAACTGTTGTCTGAGGCGGGCATACCCATGCTTAGAAATAGTAAAGCATGTCCACATGTCAAGTACAAAAGCGGATCCAATATGCATACAAGCATAAAGGAACTGAAAATACATAATGGATCATTTGATCATAATCAAGAAAGTACATGTTTGAATATCACATATAAAGAGCTGGTCAGTGATGCTGAAGTATGAAGCTGATCACTGAAGCCAAGAAACTTATCCAAATAGTACCAAGTGAACATGATGGAATAAATGGTACTACACCACAACTCATGTGCCAGCATATAAGATGTCACTGTAAGGAACTGTAACATATAATGTGGATGGTGTCAACTAGCAGAAACAAGAGAAACTAACAAGTGAAATAGGACATGCTGATGGAAACCTAAGGTCTTCACCGATCGCTGTGGTACATTTCTACATAATGGGAATGAATGATCTGAAGTTGACCATATGAGAAATCGTTTGATTACTGGTCATTGATGTATATCATTAATAAAATCGAGACTACCCACCGATAATGATGATGAGAGTCAAGGTACCTAGTACAATCTAACAAGTGTGAATAAATGAGTTGTAGTCAAACATTGAAAGAATCTATCAATTAGGAGACAATGATGTTTTCCCACCTTCGATAGCAAAGGAATATGCCACTGATGACTGCAAACCCTAAGGTACTACCAAATGGACTCTAGATCCCTTCCCCAGAGTAATGAGCTGAAGTTGATGGGAAAAGATCCACTAGAAGGAAGGCATTAAGGCATCCTTCATCAATCTAGCACGAGTGTAACCCATAGGCCAATAATGTGGAAGGAATCAGACAAACAAATATGTAGTAACCCAACCGAAGTATGTTTCCAGCTTACATAATATGTGACTAGTGCATGATAGAAACCCTCTGAACCAACCAATAATGAAAGTTGACACAGAGGCAAGGAATCCACCAATAGGGTCAAATGGAAACCAAGGCATTGTACGAATCCCAATGTGTGATAATGAAAGATGATGTTGAACACAAGGGAAACCACCCAGTCAAAGACCCATGATACTGATCGATGTTGAGCACAAGGTGACCTATCAATAATGAAAATAGGGCCAGGGTACGGCTCTAGATCTTCCCTCAGATCAATTTTTCGTAGTCGATAAGGACAAGACCCACTAGCAAGAAGTCAATGGAGACCTTTTCAAACCGGCACGAGCAAAGGACCAATAAAGATGATGTGATAATGAACATGACACTGACAAACAGGGATGGCCAACTAGAAAATAGGTCAAGAGAGATCGCAGAGAGGCCGACTCAGGTTTACTTCCCTTGAACAAAAGCATGACTCAACTATGACTACATAGCAGCATATGATAACTTTGTATAAGTTTTCATGCATGAGGCATATGCATACTCTCCATATGATTGGAAGAGGTAACCAATCGAAGGAGGTAGACTTGATAACAAGGTTAAGGCTCTCCTAAGTCAAACTAAAGCCCACCCCAATGGAGGAAAGACTTTCTTTTGAGTGCTTTGTTCAAGGGTGACATGACTAACTCTAGCTACCATTAAAATATGGAAATAATGTCTCATTCCCGCTCTTTTTTGGAATATATTATTTTTTTGTCTTTTTATTTTATATGAAGCTTGAAAATGAATAAAATAATTCTATAGTACAGTGAAAAGAATGAGTGTCAAAAAAGCATATGATCTAGTTCCTAAGAGGGGAACATTCCTATGCTCAATGCAAGGTGGCGAAACTGGTCAAGGACACTCAAAGGGATGTTCTTTCCACGGGTATAAGGATGTGTCAAGTTGCAGAGGCTAAGTGATTGCAAGGTTGATTTTTCATCAGATATGGTCGATAAGTGGCTTAAACACGAGTCCAAGTGAAGCAGGCTCAAGGCCAAAAGGTGCAAGTAATCAATATGCAATGCAGTAGTACAACTCAACGCAAAGGAGCCTCTAGGGTATAAAGCAAAAAAGTAGTTCAAAAGTGTTGTAGCTCCAAATATCACCCTTGGTATTCGTAATGCTTGGTTTATAGGCTAGGGCAACCCCTCCTTCTAGACTTGGTCCAAATATTTTAAAAACAATGTTTTACTCCTTGTATGTTATTTTTCCCTGTGATAAAAGCATGTACATGTGGGTTAGTCAATACCCAACCTGTGTATATGTGTTAAAACACTTTAAAAAATTAAATTTCCTTAACTATGGGTGGAGGTCACAGGTTTTTCCTGTTGATTACCTCCTAGTGCCCATGGCTCAATTGTTTCCCAACTAAAAAACTAATTGGGAGAAGCATAAATAGACTTCTATGGGAAGGCCTTAAGGAGGAGAAGAGATAGAGTTACTATACTGAGATTATCCCCTGACTAAGTCTGAAGTATCCCTGTGCTTCAAGCACTTCCCCAAGTTTTAGGAAACCCTTATTTCCTTGAGTGTTGATATTCTCCCACTTGCTTGAGATATCATGGTATTGGTTATGGAAGGAGGTTGTTGAAGGCTAGGACTGAGCAAACTTGGAGGACAGTTCTGCTTGGAACCGGAAGAAGAAGACTCAAGTGAATTCTCTCTATGTTTATTATAGTTTTCTACAATAAAAAGAAATGTTGTCTTGTTCCTGATATTAACCTTGTTTATGCATCATATGTTTTTGTAACTCATGTATGAATGTCATTTTGATGTATAACTAATAATCTTACTTATATGATGTAAAGTTAATTTGATTAAAATGCTTTATCTATACACTACTATGTATGTTTGGATTGGTTGATTTGCAGATTCAAAGATCATAAGGATTTGAAGAGGGTATGAACCTTGCTGGAACTACCCAAACAAGGGACATCTAGGTATGTTCATCATTCCATAGTTTGTTTATTTAAGCATGTTGCTTGAGTTGTATCTGTGTTTCTTGTTATAGAATACTCTTGCTCTGTTGGGGTTCTAACCCAAAGCCCTAGGGTACTTATTCCCGTAACAGAATTGGCGACTCCACTGGGGATAACAATCTTGTTATTCTTAGTTTGGGTTATTCAATGCCAATCAGGGCTTAGTTCTTGGTTTTCTTGCTGTGATAGTATTGCCTGCTCTTGTAGGAACTCAGACCTCAAGTCTGATCTTTTTGATCAAGCCTTGTTTTTTTACTTTTCTTGCAAAACTCAGTATATGTACCTTTGTCTGTTTACATTAGCGTACACACGCTTGTTTCTGTGAAGTGAAACCATGTATATGCAAGTTTCTTTTGTCAAAATCGTGTGTACACGCACCTGTGCTTGAACACAGTCATGTATACCATTTTTTGCATGCTTTTTTCAAATCTTTCTGCCCAGAAAGATTTGTTTCTTAGTCTATTTGGTTTTTGAGTTGTCAGTTTTTGTCTTTAGAATTTAATTATTTAGCGAGCTTACTATTTTGAATTCTCTTCTACTTTGAAAAGTTTTGCCCTAGGTTTTCTTTTGAGTTAGTTTTATGATTTGTGTTTGAACACACAAGATTTCTTATCCAATTTCTTCATTTTTCTAGTTTTCTAGAACAACATATTGTCTTCAATCTTTGTGTCAAACTTGATTATTGGCCTACTTTCTTTGCTTTCCATCCTTCATGGCCTTACACCTTTTCTTGCTTTTCGAAAGTTTCTTTTCTATGGATTTGAAAGTGTTTCTTTCCTGACTTCTTGGTTAGTTTCTCAAAGCTATTTTGCTGCTTTTGGATCGTTTAGTGCAATTGAAGCCCTTTTTGTTCAAGTTTTCATTCATGTTGAATTGGTAACTTACAAAGTTTCCTTGTGCTTTGCTTTTGGTATTTGAGTCTTTGGTGGCATTTTGAGTGCTTTTGAAAAGTTGTTTTCCTTGCTTCTTGAAAAAGAAAAGTTCTTAAAAAACATTGTTTTTGCTTTCTTTTTCCGAGTTTGATTTTGGTTTCTTTGGTTTTGTGAAAGTGAATTGTGATTTTCTGAGATTTTCCTTTCTTATTTGGAGGAAAGTTTGTATTTGAAACTTTCATTCCTTTCAAACACTTAAGTTGGCTTATTAAAGGTTATAAACAATTGCTTTCATTTCTTTTTAGAGTAATCTAGAATCTTGCATTATCATGTACACCTTGCATTAGGGTAGCTTTGCATTATTAAAGCATCAATAGTATTTTTAGTTTTTGTGAGTGTGAAGTCTACTATAAGAAAAGAAAAGGAAAAAGTTTTTTCTTTATAGAAGTTTCTTAGAACCCAAGTAGAAATTTCTTTTCATCGAAGAACAAATAATTGCATTTCATATAAGTTAGTTTTTCATTAATTTCTTTTGTATCATACAAACACCATCGGTTTCATTTCCATATTTTCCCTTTGACTTAAAAGAACAACCACTTAAAATCAAGCGCTTAATAAAATAAACTAGAACTTTTTATTGTCATCAAAATACACCAACAAGTTTTAGGTTTATTTAGGGGCCTTGGATTAGGTGAGAGGAGAGTAAACTCTCCAAGGCCACTCTAAACTGTAAAACATAGAAGTCTGATTAAAGAGTGAAATTCAATAGCATTAGGGAGACCAGGAAAGCTTCATGACTAGGAGTTAAGCACGAGGGTTCATGAAGATAAGGATGAGAGATACCCCCTCTTTTACTTGTTAGATCCTATGTCACGACTATTCCTCTCGGCTTCTAATACGAGTTCGTGTCTTTAGTTGCATATCTTAGGGATCTACACATGTGGATGTGGAGGGGAATCCCATGGCACCTGAGGTTGATGTTGCATCAGATTCAGCAGTACTTCTGTAGGGCACCCTTGCAAAGCTTAGGGGCTTACACCAGCAAAGGCTATTGTCTAGAGGTTAGCGTAACTACCTCTGATACCTTCGCTAGTAGACCTGGGGCGTAATTACCCCAGTCTATTTTCGGAAGGCCCTTATTATTAACTTTTTTGTATTTTTGTTTCCGGTCGTAATGACATGGAGCGAAAGTACTTGGAAGTTGTTTGATTGCTGATCTCTTTAGGGACACTTTTAGTGTGTGTTCTGTGCTCCTAGTTGGCCTAGCTTTTAATTTTCTTGATTCTTTAAGTAGATATTATAAAAATAATTCAAAGTGGCTAACCGACCATCTTGATGATCTCGGAGACTTCGTGGGCTTTCACCTACGAGTCTAGAGCCTTTTCCCAGAAGGCATAGGAGCAATTCTATCAGTGGATTTCAACCAGTGGCATAAGGCACATCAGAGATTGACCCTCCACTTGTGGGCATTAGTTCACAAGATAGACCTAGTACTACCACAGAGTTAGAGAGGAACACACCAATTCTTTCTCAAGTACTCTTCCAGTCGGAAGATAGTATTGAAGTACAAGAGCTTTCAGAGTCAGTTGCGGCTCCAAATTCTCCTCTCCCTCTTGATCATCTAGATGTATTGCTATATGTTGGAACTCCGACTCACAAGACTTTGAGCCCAGATCCACACACATCTATCTGTTCGATGACCACTGTTGTAAACATGGCATCCACCACAAGTGTTGCGAGCATGCAGACTCCCATATCTATGCAAGGGTGAGGAACTATTTCCATCCTTTCTAACACTTCCAGCACATCCTTATTTGGGTCTACTTCCATTCCGTTGATGAGTAGAAGTTCTCCAAGCTAATGCATCTAGTTTTGGATTTTTCGCTTTTGGGATGACCTCTCAAGGTATTCCTTCAGTTCTGTTGAATATACCATTAATCGCCTCCACATCCATGATGAGTGGATCGGCTTCTTTTCAATATTTCCCATTTGGAAGTGGTCATACACCACATTCCAATCTGACAATAGGGTCTATGCCTTTTCCTTTCACAATTCAAGGCAGTAACCCCTTTCATAGTTGGGAAAACCCTACGGTTAGTGGGATAGGGGCTGGGAATCAGTTTTTTGGCCAACAAAGGAATGTTTCATATTCCTCGGTTAGTTCATTTCAATGTTTTCCACCCTTAGCTAACGCTTGGAACCCTTACCAGGGGCTGTCAGCTCCTTACAATAATTCGTTAGGGGGAAAATTTACCAGTTATGGAGGATTTTCGGTGGGAGTTTTTCAAACTCCGAATTGTGCTAGACCACAAGGGTCACCTTTTGGTCCGGTAGGTTCTACTAGTTATTTCAGGTAACCTGGTGCCTTTCAAAATCTAGGCTATTCTTTAAAGACTTTTTGGAACCCCACCCAATCTAGGTGGAATCCCCAAGGTCCTCCACGACTTCCTTTTCTGGCCACGCTTAATCTGCTAGACTTAACTAGGTTGACAAACGATCCAATTAGGTACAATCCAGCTGGGCCTCCGGTCCCAACCAAACTTCCATCGGATATTCCAAAATTCGAAGGGAAAAATGGTGAAGACCTGGGCGACCATGTAACCACGTTCCATCTATGGTGCTCATCCAACTCCCTGATCGATGATTCGATCAGGTTGAGGTTATTTCAGCGCACCTTAACTGGGAATGCGGCTAAGTGGTATATAGAGTTGCCAGGGGGAACCTTTAATTCTTTCGCTAATTTGGCTAACATTTTATTAAACCATTTTGAGTTTTCTATCCATTATGAAGTCAGAACTGAGCTTCTGGCCAACTTTCATTAGGACACGGCTACTCACATTTCGGATCATATCCAGGAATTGAGATGGAGAAAAAGGCTTATTAAAGCCGAAATTCCACTAGAATTCCATCTCGAGTGGTTTCGAAAATCCTTACAACATGAGATCTCCAAGGATGTTTCTCTTTCTGGTGTTTATTCGGAAGAGCAGGCTATCTTTTGCACCCAACAATTATAACTGATATATTTTCAATCTAGGACTCTTCAGAAAACCTTACCTGATACTCCTAGATCCACTGTTGATGTAGCAAAAAAGAAGCCAAGTCCTCACACTGATGGTATAGTTGGATCGGTTGATGCAAATACAGTGAACCTTTTGAACCAATTGCAATAGTTGTCTCTATAAACCACTTCTTCTAACCAGGCTACACTGTCTACTCCTTCGCCTCCCCAACAATCTTCCATAAACACCGTCCATGACTCTAACCCCAAAGGAAATCAACAATTTGATGGGAAGAATAAGGGACGAGGTAAAAATAATAATCAAGAAAGGGAAGGGTAATGCGAACAAGCCCGACAATGGTGTTGGTGAGGGTAGAAAGAGTCTAAGAAAAAGGTTAAATTTCCATGCAAGTTATGCAATGGAGATCATTTGACTCATCTCTGCCCAAAAATTCAAGATGCTCAGTGCTTGTTAGTGCAACAAGGGTCTTCTAGCTCCCAAGTTGTCTTAACTAACCCTTTCCCCCAAGGGCAACAGTTACTTGCTGGCACGAACTTAAACCCTAGTACCTCTATAGGGAGCAACTAGGAAGGTGACAATTCCTCAAATGTTTTTGTGATGAGTTCTCATGTCAATGTGGCGACATGAGCACGTGATTATGATGAAGAAGAAACATCTAAGGATAAATCTATTCCTAAAACTGTGGACCCACTTCATATTGAGCAACCTTCTGTCAAGTTTATACCTCAGATACCAAAAGGTTTTGCCGAGCGCACGACTATTAACCCTAATGCTACGACAGCCCAAAACTACTCGATTGTAGAAGATATGGCTCAAAGTCCTTGAGCTATGTCTGCTTTAGAGGTACTGCAGTCATGTCCTGCTCAGCAAAGTGCTTTGCTTTCAGCAATCAGGGTAGTAGATCCAAAAATTCTTTAGTGCTCACTTTTGATATGCTCAATGTCAAAAAGAAACTTCCTCACCATATGGCTTTTCAAATAAAGTCTACTTACCGGAAAACTAATTTTTTTCGAATAGTTATAGATGAGGGAGCTTCCACATGCGTAATGTCGATGTCATGTTGAAAGGCCATTGGATCGCCTTCAGTTGTTCCTTCAGCCACTCTTTTGACAGAATTTGATGGACATTCTCATAGGCCACATGGGATTATCTCGGCCTTTCCTATATGTGCTGGAGGAAAGGTCATTAATATCGAAGTAGAAATCGTTGATGCCAACCTAAATTACAATCTCCGCTTAGGAAGGCATTGGATTTATGAAATGGATGCCATAGTGTCAGCTTTATTTCACATCCTATGTTTTCCTCATGAAGGGATAGTTGTTAAAGTTGACCAATTGGATTATTCTCTAGGTGACCCCCATGCAACTTTGGATTCTACGGTTCCATTAGTTGATAACTCCCATCAACCTATCGAGAATTTAGGAGTTGGGATGTACTCTTCATTGATGGGTATATTTGATCTTCCCACTCCTATAGCTAGAATCAATGCCATTTCGTCCTCTAAGGAGTCTTCACGGGAAGAGTTCTTCCGAACTTGTTATTTTTCAGACCCTTGGAACTTATCTTTGCCTACAACCACATTAGATGAAGGGCAGGATGGTGGAATGGAATTCCCTATTTCTGTAGCAGAGCTTAGATATCAATCTAACATTAACTCTACAGACAACCATCCTACTCCTTTTCAGAGCAGAAGTTAGATGGTGATGTGGCTCCAGCTTGGATGCTTGACTCTACTTCTGCTATGGATTTCTTAGATACAGTTTTACCATTTGAGGAAGCAATTTTAGAAGTAATGACAGGTGTAGATCGATTGTGGGAAGATTTACATCATCATTCATATTTTCTTCCTCCATTGCAGGAAGTTGAATCCAGGTTCTCCAATCTACTTACTAGTGATGTTTGCACGATTTCAAACCCTTTGGATCTAGCACACATACATGCCAAAGGTAATATGTCAATTATTTTAACTGTGATGATTTGTTGTTCCCACCAAGTGAAGAACTCATCATCAAAAGTAGTCCTCGGCATGTCCTCGCCTCCAAGGCATTTCATCAAGTTGGCCCACCTACCCAGCCGAGGATCTTGGGGGCTGCTAATAGAGACATATACCTTGGGACATAGCCCAGGCACCCTCTCAAAGGAGCATAAAATTGTCCCATATCCGAAATATTTGGTCTGCCCTTTCTGAATAGAGGACAACTGGCTCTTCATATTGGTAAGAATAGGTGTACACGAGTAAAAAATAGTGGTGAGGCACTCCACTGCCAAGCTCATGGATACTTGTGAAGCTTGATGCAGTGAAGCTAATCCACTTATCCTCGCTATGGTAAACAGTAGAATCCTCAGGGATAAGCTCTCCACGTGTTTTATTGGAATTTGACTTCTAATTTTTTCCGGATGCCCAGGACAGTATATGTGTACATAGTCTTCTATTGAAAGACTACCTTGTGTCCAGCCCATCGAATTCACAACTTCTCCTCTCTAAGAGAGACCAGTGATAAAGTAAATATCCTCCACCTCTATCTGCAAAGGAATATGATCAATCATAAATGCATCATCCTCGACACTCCAATAGTGGATTAGCATTTCAAGCAGATGAGTGTTGGCTTTCATTTTGGGCATTTTGAAAATTTTCAACAAGCCACATCCCCTCAATGCATTTAATGCCTATTGGTCATTCATAACTTCATTATAAATTGTGGTACACTCCCTCTCTCTTCATGTGATTGTCATCCTGAAAAAAATTGAGTTTCAACTATTAGATTTTTTATTTAAATTTCAAACTGCGTATACACGGGTTCCTTTTACACGCAATCACGTGTAGGGCCATCGTATACACAGGTTGATAACATCCAACCCATGTGTATGCCGAGTTGGAATTTTTAACATAAATTCCTATGGTCAAACCTTAATAAAAATTTCTAAAAACAATCACAAAGTAACACAAGCTCGAATTGAGGGTTACCTGAGGATTTTGATCCAATTTGAACCGTCCAATTCTCTGGGGGACAAGTTTGCTCTTTTTTCTCCATAGCTTTTTCTCTCAACACGAATGAAAGAAATGGTGAGTCAAAAGGTCATTTTATAACTTTGAAATTGTCAAAATTTTTCAAAAGTTGATTTTTTTCATCTCATGAATATTTTAACTTGTGAGCTTGGATTGTCGGGAATAGGTTGTTTTTTCAAGGAATTTTGGACACTTCTTCAAGATCTTTTTTGGTCCCATGACCACTCACCTGTCATGGTAGGTATTGTTTGCTCACTGGCATATAGGTTAGGGAAACCATTTTTTTCATTGCATCATGCATACTAGCCTCCGTTCGTCAATACACTTGCCATAGGGTCAACCCCATCATGTCATAGTTAGTAAACCATGTTGATCATCGATTTTTAAATCATGATGTGATGGTATATCCATCATTTACATGGGTATCATAGTTAGCACCTCACTGACATTGGTTGCCCATGTTGTTATATTGAGTAGGCTCAAGTTCTCTTTAGTCCCGCCATGACTTGTGCATTGAAGACTCATTTCTCTTTGCTTCGTTCTGGCCTTATACCCTAGAGGGTCCTCTGTGTTGAGTTGTACTATTGCATTGCATTTTGACTATTTTCACCTTTTGGCCTTGAGCCAACTTCACTTGGACTCGTGTTTAAGCCACTTATTTGACCATGTCTTCTGCAAACTCAAACTTCCAATCACTTAGCTTCTACAACTTGACACACCCTTTGATCCATGGAAGGAATATCCCTTTCAGTGTCCTTGACCAGTTTTGCCTCCCTGCATTGAGCATAAGATTGTTCCCATCCCAAGAACTAGATCATCTGTTTCACTAACACTCATTCTTTCCACTGTACTATAACATTGTTTTATTCTTTTTCCAGCTTAAAGAAAAAGATAAATATATATCTATTCCATAAAGATCAGGAACGGGACAACATTTCCGTATATTGTTGGCAGCTAGAGTCAGTTGTGTTGCCCTTGAACAAAGCACTCAAAATAAAATCTATCCTCCATTCTGGGGGGGATTTAGTTTGAGTTAGGTACGCCTTAACCTTGTTATTGAGTCAGTTCTCCTCTGATTGATTATCTCTTCTAATAATATGGAGATTTCGCTTGCGCTTCCTCCATGACAAACTTATACAGAGTTATCATAAGCTACCACATAGTCATCATTGAGTCATGCTTTTCTTCAAGGGAAGTAAACCTGAGTCGACCTCTCTGCAGTGTCTCTTGACCTATTGTTTAGTCGGCCATCCCTGGTTGTTAGTGTCATGTTTGTCATCACATCAGTTATATTGGTCCTTTGCTTGTGCCAGTTTGAGAAGGTCTCCATTGACTTCTTACTGGCGGGTCTTGTCCTTATCGATGACGACATATTGCTCTAAGGGAAAGCCTAGAGCCGCACCATGGCCCTATTTTCATTATTGATAGGTCACCTTGTGCTCAACATAAATCAATATCATGGGTCTTTGACATTAGATTTCATTATCGCACATTGGGATTCGTGCAGTGCCTTTGTTTCCATTTGACCCTATTGGTGGATTCCTTGCCTCTGTGTTAGCTTTCATTATTGGTTGGTATAGAGGGTTTATTTCATGCACTAGCTACATCTTGTGTATGCCAGAAACATGCTTCGGTTGGGTTACTAAATTTTTTTCATCCAATTCCTTCCACATTATTGGCCTACGGGTTACATTAACTCTAGATTGATGAAGGATGCCTTAATGCCTTCCTTCTAGTGGATCTTTTCCTATCGACTACGACTCGTTGCTCTTGGACAAAGATCTAGAGTCCATTTGGTAGTACCTTGGGGTTTGCAGTCATAAGTGGAAAATTCATTCACTATTGACAGTGGGAAACCATAATTGTCCCCTGATTGATAGATTCTTCCATGTCTTCGACTTCAGCTCATTCATTCGCACTTTTTAGATTGTATTGGGTACCTTGACTCTCATTATTGTTATCGGTGAGTAGTCTTGCATTTGTTAACGGTATACATCAATGACCGGTAATCAAACGATTTCTCACATGGTCGACTTCAGATCATTTATTCCCATTCTGTAGAAATGTACCATGGCGGTTGGTGAAGACCTCAGGTTGCATCAACAATTCTTTGGTTCACTTTTCAGTTGCTCTTGTTGTGCTAGTCGACACCATCCACATTATATGTTGCAATCCTTCACATCGACATATTATATGCTGGCATCCGAGTTGCGATGTAGTATCATCTTATTCCATCATGTTCATTTGGTACTATTGGGATCAGTTTTTGACATCAGTGATCAGCTTCATCTTTCATCTTCGTTGATCATCTTCTTATATGTGATATTTAGACATGTACTTGTTTGATCACGATCAAATGATCCATTATGTAATTTTAGCTCTTTATAATTATATACATAGTGGATCTGCTTGTAGTTGACTTGCAGACATGCTTTAATTTCTCTGAGCATGGGTATGCCCACCTCAGACAGTTGTTTCTTTCTGATCTTCTTTTGATGGCTTAGCAAGCTGAAATCTGGTGAAGTCCTTCTCAATTTCGACATATTTCCTTTCCATATATTTAATACATTTCGGCCATCATGTACCCCTTCGGACCTCATATATTAGGGGGCATTTGTTATAGCTCCAAATATCACCCTTGGTATTTGTGATGCTTGGTTTATGGCCTAGGGAAACCCCTCCTTCCAGACTTGGTCCAAATATTTTAAAAACAATGTTTTACTCCCTGTACACTACTTTTCTCTGTGATAAAAGCGTGTACACGTAGGTTAGTCAATACTCAACCCGCGTATATGTGTTAAAATACTTAAAAAAAATAAATTTCCTTAACTATGGGCAAAGTTCACAGGTTTTACCTATTGATTACCTCCTAGTGCTCGTGGCCCAACTGTTTCCCAACTATTTCCCACCTAAAAAAATAATTGGGAGAAGTATAAATAGACTTATATCGGAGGCCTTAAGGAGGAGAAGAGATAGAGTTATTATACTGAGATTATCGCTTGACTGAATTTGAAGTATCCCTGTGCTTCAAGCACTGCCCCAAGTTTCAAGAAACCCTTGTTTCCTTGAGTGTTGATATTCTCCCACTTGCTTCAGATATCATGGTATTGGTTATGGAAGGAGGTTGTTGAAGGCCGGGATCGGATGGACCTGGAGGATGGTTCCGCTTGGAGCCAGAAGAAGAAGACTTAAGTGAATTCTCTCCATGTTTATTATAATTTTCTACAATGAAAAGAAACGTTGTCTTGTTCCTGAGATTGACCTTTTTTATGCATCCGATGTTGTTGTAACTCATATATGAATTCATTTTGATGTATAACTAATAATCTTACTTATATGATATAAAGTTGATTTCATTAAAATGCTTTATCTATATGTTGCTATATATGTTCGAGTTGGTTGATTTGTAGATTCAAAGATCATCCAGAGTTGCAGAGGGTCTTAACCTTGCTGAAACTACCCAAACGAAGGACATCTAGGTATGTTCATCTTTGCATAGTTTGTTTATTTAAGCATTTTTCCTGAGTTGTATGTGTGTTTGTTGTTGTAGATTAATCTTGCTCTGTTGGGGTTTTAACCCAAAGCACTAGGGTACTTATTCCCGTAACAAGAAAAATGAGAATGAGTCTTCAACGCACAAGTCATGGTGGGACTAAAGAGGACTCCCGAGCCTACTCAATATAGTAGCATGGGCAGCCAATGTTAGTGAGGATCTAACTAAGATGCCTATGTAAAGGTTGGATCTACCATCGCATCATGATTTTTAAAGTCGGTGAGTGAAAATGGTTTGCAAATCAAGATACAATGGGGTCGACCCTATGGCTAACATATCGCAGTATCGAGGCTAGTATGCAAAATGTAGCATAAAGTGGTATTCTCTAACCTATATGTCAGTAAGAAAATGATATCTGCCATGACAGGTCTGTGGTCATGGGACCAAATGATGTCTTGAAGAAGTATCCAAAATTTCCTAAAAAGACAACCCATTCTCAACACTCCAAGCCACAAGGTCAAAAGGTCCATAAGACAAAAATCAATTTTGAAAAAATAATTTTTATTTCTCAACTTATATAAGGACTTTTGGACTCACAGTTTTGTCATTTGTGTTTTGAGCAAGGAGCTGTGGAGACAAACCCAAACAAGCTTCCTCCGACCAATTGAACTGTTCAAATTGCTCCAAAACTTCTAGGTAACCCTTATATCCTGCTTGTAATTATTTGTGATACTTTTTAAATGTTTTTTTCAAGTTTTGACCATAGGAAAATATGTCAAAAATTTCAACTCTGTGTACATGCGTGTTGAATACAGGTAACCTGCATATACAAGGACCCTACATGTGACTGTGTTAAAAGGCATCCTGCATGTGCATGAAAAGACTTTAAAACATAAATCTAACCGTCTAAAACATTATTTTGGGCAAGATGACCATCACCTGGTGTGAAAGAGAGCATAGTGCTATAGATAATCAAGTAATGGAGGACCAAAATGCTTTGGATGCTTTAAGAGGCTGTGGTCTGCTAAAAATTATTAAGATGCCAAATATGAAATCCAATGCACGATTGCTTGATATTTTGATTCATTACTGGAGTGCAGAGGATGATGCATTCATGATCAATTAGATTCCCCTAAGGATCGAGATTGAAGATATATACTTTATTACTGGTCTTTCTCGAAGGGGAGAGGTTGTGCATTTGACTAGCAGGACAAGGGGTAGTCTTATTGTAGAAGACTATGTCCACATATAGTGTCCTGGTCGTCCTGAAAAGATTGGAAGTCAGATTCCAATCAAACATGTAGAGAGCTTGTCATTGAATATTTTACTATTTACCATTACCAGGGTAAATGGCTCTGCTACTTTACATCAGACCTCATGAGTATCTATGAGCCTAACAGTGGAATTTCTCACCACATTGTTTGATTGGTGCACACCTCTACTGACCAATATGAAGAACCAACTAACCACCATTTAAAAGGGTCAGACAAATAATTTTGGATGTGACACAATATTATGCTTATTCTTCTTTGATAAAGTACCTGGGCTTCAACCCAAGGTATTATTGACTATTAGTAGCCCTAGAGATCAACGAATGGGTAGATGGGATAACCTGATGAAATGCCTTGGGGGTGGTAATGTGCCTAGGACAAATTTTGATGATGAGTTTTTTGCATGGTGGGATAAATAGGTCATCATAGTCGATGAATACCCCTATGTCAGGATGGATTTATGACGAGATCCAGATTTAGTGTTACCATCGAATGTAAAATGGGGTGCCATAGGTAACAATTTTTTAATTTTTAAGATTCTTTTAAGATTTTTTGGTTTTTTAAATGAACTTAAACATATTTTTTATGAGACAAGAGGCTTACAAAATATATTGATCATGTTTCAAATGTGGGACTAGTGAGACCTGGCGATTTCCCATACATAGGAGTTGCAGAAGAGATGTCGAAGGGGATGCAACTGAGACAGAGAGAGTTCTCCATGCAGTTTAGAGGAACTTGGTGATGCTGACTCACGAAGTACCCATGATATCCAGCGGATATACAGCGTCACATGGTAGGAGTACCACGAGATTGGATGCGGCTATTCCAGCGTGTAGCCAATGCCATTGTTTATTTTCTAGCTACTCAGCCTAAGCCAACTAGCTAGATGATCAAATATTTTTATGATTGGACATGATGATGGGAATAAGCCTAGATTTTGTAGGGAATTTAGTCCCAATTTTTTGTATATTATTTTGGACACAAATACTCTATCTATATACAAGTGATTTTATGATATATTCAGATGAAATTTTGATTATTTTTTATGTTTTTTAAATTGATGAATTATTAATATTCCAATCTAATGCTTGATTAGCAATAGAATCTACTAATGAATTTTTTGATCATGGAATGTGGACATATGTGATATAAACAAATGATCGTTGCAACAATATCACTCTCAAAAATTGGCGATACAAATAGGGATCTCATACTCGATAAGTGTTATTTAGCTAAGATACCCCCAGTTGTGAGTCTAAATAAACCACTAACGAATCAATACCAAGAGATATTGCTTCAGATAGCAAATTAATAACAACAATATATTTGGCAATATTATTTGAAGCAGGACTGATACATACTCCTCTCAAAACCATTAACTGGCTAGATGGATAATAAATCACCCAAGCCGTGGAAGAAAGGTTCCAGGTATGCCTACTCGCACCATTGACAAATCTTAGATATACTGAATCATCCATCAATACCTGCCAAAGAAGATAAAAAATATCAACATCACTAAAATCGCTAGATACATATGTACAAACATACAATATATACAAACAAGTAAGTGCTCGGTTGAAGCCTAAGAAAAGTACTCTTTAAGGTAGAGCCTGTTTATGGGCTTCGCCAACTTGTTTCCTTCAAAGTCAATTAATTCATAAGCCCTTTTTTCAAAATGAGCTTGACTATAAAGGGACCATAAAAACATATATTTAAACTTACCTGCCCCCAGGGCATCTTTGTCTTGATCGTAGATCAGGACAAGTTCAGCTTCAGAAAAATTCTGAGGGTGGACAACATTATCATACTGAGTTTTTACCCTCCTTTTATGGGCTTCGTTTATTATCATGGCATCTTGACGCTGCTCATCAAGATGCTCCAAATGAACGAGGCATTCCTTGAGACTAGAATTCTATGGAAGAATTTCAAAAACTAGCTTAAGAGAAGGAATTTCACATTCAATAGGAAAGATAGATTCCAACCCGTAAACTAGTTGAAAAGGAGTAAAACTAGTGGCAGTCTTAACTGATGTTTAGTATGCCCAAAGTTCCGGATACAACATGATGTGCCAATTGGATCGAGCTTTGTCATTTTTTCTTTGCAGGATGATTTAAAGGACTTGTTCACGGTTTCAACCTACCCATTGGCCTAAGGATAATATGGAGATGAATGCTCTTGCTAGAAACCCAACTTGAGAGCTAATTTAGACATCAGTTGATTTTGGAAATGACTGCCATGGCTAGTGACAATCTCTTTAGGGATACCAAATCATGAAATAACCTGATTGAAGAGAAACAAGGCTATTTTTTTACTGTCATTTTTGAAAGTAGGCATGGCCTTAGCCCACTTTGTAAATTAGTCTACGGCTACAATGATGTACTTGTGATTCCTTTCCGAAGGCAGATTACAAGTAGTAAAATTAATGCCCCACTTCGTGAAATGACCAATGATGATAACAAGGAAAAGCAGAGCTGGATGCGCACACTTTCCGAGTATAGACTTGACAAGGATGGCATCTTTTGACTGCTTCAATACAATCTTTGAAAATCAAAGGCAAAAAGTAGCATGCTCGCAAAATTTTTTGGGTTGTTGCAAGCCTTGATAGATGACCACCACAAGCTCCACTGTGACAATCATTAAGAACTAACTCAGCTCTTCCAAAGTCAAACAACACCTAAGGATTGAATCAATTCCATGATGATATAATGTGCCACCTATAATAACATAATTCTTAGTGAGGTGATGCAACTTTATATGATCATCTTTGGAGAAAGCGGGTGGAAACTTTGAAGTCTGGAGATATATAATGATATCCCCTACCAAGCATCTTGTGAAGAAATGAGAAATAAATGTTCATCAGGAAAATTTTCCTTGTGAATAATTTCTTCTTCACAAGGAAGCTCTGATATTAACTTTGCAAATACTAAATATTTCTTAGATTTAGTTGACAGGAATTCAAGATTGAATTATTGCAAAATGACAATCCATCTATTATATTTGCCCCAAATCACTTTCCTACTGAGGAAAAACTGAAATGGATTTACGGCTGCTAAGACAAACATTTTTTGGAGTAGAATTAAATGCCGAAGCCGCTGCACAAGATGGACAGCTACCAAAGCCAATTTTTTGATGGGAGAATAGCTTAGTTCAAGACCTACCGAGCCTAGACCTAGGTAGTAGATTACATGCTCATAGAAAGCATCATCCTCCTGAACTAGAACCATACCAATGGTTGATTCTACTACAACGAGATACAAAAGGAAGACTCTGCTATAATTGAGTGGACTCAATAATGGAGTAGAAGTTAATGCTTTTTTCAAATCATCAAAAGATCATTGTACGAAATCATCCCAAAAAAATGGGACTTATTTCTTAAGAAAATGCATAAATCCTTTTGTAATCTTGGCATAATTTTCTATGAATTTCCTCAAGAAATTTGCCTTTCCTTGGTGACTTTGAAGTTGACAAATGGAAGACGGGGAAGGAAACTAAAGTATTGCCTTATCCTTGAAGGGATCAACACGAATCCCCTCTATCGATACGATCAATCCTAACAACCTATCGGATGTGATGGAAAAAATGCACCTATTCATATTCAACTAGATTTTATAAAAACGACACCGATCAACGATCAACCAAAGGTATTTAGGATGATCAATTCTATTTCGAGAACGAGCAGCTAAATCATCCATATATGCTTCGATAACGTGTTTGATGTCATGAAAACCATAAGACATGGCCCACTGAAAAGTGGCTCCATCATTTTTAAGGCCAAAAGGAATATTTTTGTATGCAAACATACCCCAAGGAAAAATAAAGGTTGTCTTGTGCTGATCTTCTGAACGGATAGTAATTTGATTGTAACCAGAGAATCCATCCATGAACGAAAAAATTTCATTACTCGCACATTCTTCAATAATTTGATCAATAAAGGGCATGGGGTAATTTTCTTTCGAACAAGCCTTATTTAGGTCCGTAAAGTCAATACATACTCAGATCGTTCCTTGATTTTTATCTACATGGACTATATTAGAGACCCACTCAGTCAGAGGAATGGGGTATATAAAGCCCATGTTAAGAAGCTTTTCAAGTTCAGATTTAATAGCTACTGCTTTTCTAGGATTGACCGATTGAATTTTTTGATGAATAGGTTTAGAATTTTCTTATGTATTGATCTCATGCTGGACAATAGATGGATCTATTCCAGGCATTTCCTCATAAGGCCAAGCGAACACATCAAGAAACTCTTTGAAGCGATCGGTGTAAATTTGAATTTCTTGAGGGGAACAGTTAGCTCCGATGAAGACATTTTTTATTATGTTAGGATTCCTAGAGATGTTCAAAAGTATAGTTCATGAGATAATAGACATGTTACCTTCGATAGAAAACTGTGTTGGGGCCAAAGGGTTTAAAACTATATGAACATCACTAGTAGACGGACTGGACAAAATTGACTCAATTTCTCGCAAATGAGGGAGAAAATATGAACGATGATGTAAATCATCCCATGGTCAATCAACACCCATCATTACTTCTAGAATATCTTCCTCAGATGGTAAGACTGTATCTAAGCAATCGTGAGCTAAAGTTGAATCGAGGGTCCAGGCCGAAGCCACATCTCCATCTAACTCCTTTGGTGAGAAAGGAGTAGGATGAGAGTCTGCATAGTTAACAATAGACTGATAAGAAATTTCTGCTAATAGACATGTCATTCCACCTACCTTCACTCCATCTAATGTGGTGGTAGATGAGGGTAAAGGCTAAGGGTCCAAAAAATAATGAGTTCGAAAGAACTCTCTTCGAGAGGGTCCCCTGGGGGATGAAATAACATTGATTCTAGCTGAAGCAGTAAGGGGATCAAAACTACCCATTAAAGAAGAGTACATCCCAACTCCTAAATTCTCAATAGGTTGCTTGGGATTATCCATTAATGGAATAATAGAGTTAGAGGATGCATGAGAATCACCTGAAGAATAATCCATCTGATCAACTTTTATAATCTTTCCCTCATGAGGAAAATAAAGGATGTGAAATAATGATGAAACTATGGCATCCATCTCATAAATCCAATTCCTGCCTAAGAGGAGATTGTAATCCAGGTTCTCATCAACAATTTCCTCCTCAATATTTACCACCTTCCCCCCAACACAGATGGGAACTGTTGGAATAATCGTGTGCAGCCTATGAGAATGTCCATCAAAAGCCGTCAATAGAGTCGGTTAAGGAACAACTTGAGGTGATCCAGTGGCCTTCCAACACGAGATGGACATCACACATGTGGAAGCTCCCTCATCTATAATAGTTCAAAATATGTTAGTCTTTTGATATGTAGACTTTATCTGGAAATCCATATGATGGGGAAGTCTCTTTTTGATGTTTGACATATCAAAAGTGAGCACAAGAGAATTTTTTAGATCTACTGCTCTGATTGTCGAGAGCAAAGCACTCCTCTGAGCAGCGCATGATTGGAGTACCTCTAATGCTAACATCACGCAAGAACTTTGAGCTAGATATTCCACAATCAAGTAGTTATGGCCTCCCCTAGCATTAGGGTTAGTGGTCAAGTGCTTCACGGAGCCTTTCTGTATCCAAGGTATAGACTCAATAGAGGGCCTCTCAATATGGAGCAGCTCTGAGGCATCGGAAGCAGACTTAGCCTTAAACAATTCAAATTCATCATAATCACATGATCATGTTGTGACGTAGATATGTGAGCTTATCATATAGATGTTTGATGAATTGTCCCCTTCCTTGTTGCCCCCTACAGGGTACCAACATTAGAATTTGCACCAACAAGTAATTGTTGCCCTTAGGGAAAAGGGTTAGTGAGAACAACCTAGGAGCTAGAAGACCCCTATTGTACTAATAAGCACTAAGTGTCTTGGATCTTAGGGAAGAGATGAGTCAAATGATCCCCATTGCATAACTTACAAGGAAATTTTACCTTTTTCTTGGACTCTTTCTTACCCTCTCCAACATCATTGTTGGGTTTGTTTGCATTGCCCTTCCCATCCTGGTTCTTCTTCCTACCTCCTTTCCATCAGATTATTGATTTCCTTTGAGGTTAGAAGTTTGGATGGCATTTATAGATGTAGGTTGAGAAGGTGTACATGTGGATGGTGATGCCTTCATAGAGGAAGCAGTTTGTAAAGACAAGTACTGAAATTGATTTAGCAGGTTAACCGTGTTTACATCAATTAATCCGACTAGCCCGTCAACATGGGGACCTGGCTTCGGTTTGGCTATATCCATATTAGATCTAGGATCATTAAGTAAAATTTTTTGAAGAAACCCAGACTGAGAATAGATAAGTTCTAATTGTTGGGCCCTGAAAATAGCCTGCTATTCAGTGAAAACACCGGAGAGGGACACGTCCTTAGAGATTTTAGGTTGTAATGATTTAAGAAACCATTCGAGAAGGAATTCTTGTGGGATATCAGATTTGATGAGCCTCTTCCTTCTCCTCCATTCCTGGATATGATATGAAATGTGAGTTGCCTGATCTTGTTGGAAATTAGCCAGAAGCTCAGTTCCTGCATCATATCGGACAGGAAATTGAAAATGGTTGAAAAATATAGTAGCCAAATTACCGAAAGAAGTGAAGGTGCTCCCTGGCAGCTCTATGTACCACTTAGCCACATTTCCAATTAGGGTACGCTAAAATAATCTCAACCTGATTGAATCATTTATTAGGGAGTTAGACAAACACCATAAGTGGAAGGTAGTTATGTGGTCACCCGGATCTTCACTTGTCTTCCCCTCGAGTTTTGGGATATCAGAGGGAAGTTTGGTTGGGACCAGAGGCTAAACCAGGTCATACCTAATTGGATCATTAGTCAATTTAGTGATATCTTGCAAGTTTAACGTTACTAGAAAAGGGAGTTGTGGAAGACCCTGAGGATTCCACCCGGTGTGGGTGGAATTCCCAATGTTCTAAAAAATAATGACCTAGATTTGTGAAGGCACCAAGTTTCCCAAAGTAATTCGTAGACCCAACTAACCATAAGGAGGCCCTTGTGGTCCAACAAAATTCAGAGTTTGACCAACTCTTGCCGAAAATCCTTCATAACTAGTAAAGGTACCCCCTAAAGAAGTGTTAAAAGAAGCAGAAAACCCCTGATAAGGATTCCATGCATTAACACAGGGAGATTTTTTTTGAAAAGAATTGATGGAAAAATACGACATATTACCCTATTGGCCTAAATAATATTGATTCTCAACTCCTAACCCACTAACTATAGGGTTTGTCCAACTTTGAAATGGATTATAACCTTGGCCCGTAAAGGAAAAAGGCATGGATCCCATAGTTGGGTTGGAATGTGCTATATGACCACCCCTAAATAGGAAAACCTGGAAAGAAGCTGATCCACTCGCCATGGATGTGGAGATAGCTGATGGAATACTTAATGGAACCGAAGGAATCGCACTGGTCAGCATTCCAAAAGGGAAAAAACAAATGCCAGAGGCAACAACTTGATAGCTTCCATTCGATGATTGAATGGAAGCAGAACCAAATATTGCAATGTTAGGAGTAAAAGAAGGTATAGAAATCATTCCTCCTCGTTGTAGAGATATAGGATTCTGCATACTCGTAGCACTTGTCGTGGATGCCATGCTTCCAGCAATGGTCATTGAAGGAATAAATTGATGTAAACCTGGGATCAAAGGCCTGTTGGTCAGAGTTTCAACATATAATAAAACATCTGGATGATCAGGATGAAGAGGATAATTAGGAGCCACAATAGACTCTGAAATCTCTTCAACCTCGATATTATCTTTCGACTGGAAGATGACTCGAGAAGGAACTCGAGTGTTCCTCTCTAACTCTCTACTTGTACTAGGTCTATATTGTGAATCAATGACTCCAACCAAAGGATCAATCTCTGATGCACCCACTGCCACTGGTTGAAAATCGCTAGGAGTATTGCTCCTACTCCTTTGAGGAGAAGGCTCAGGACTCATAGGTGATAGCCCACGAAGTCTCCTAGACCGATGAGCTGGTCGATCAGCCACTTTGAATTCTTTTTAAGAAATCTACTTAAAGACTCGAAAAAGTTGTAAAGCTAGGCCAACTAGGAGAAAAGAGCGCTCTCTAAAAGTCCCTAAAGATATAAGCAATCAAACAAATTTCATGTATTTCCGCTTCAGGCGATTAGGACCAGACACCAAAATACAAGAAAGCCAAAATCAAGGGCCTTCTGAAAATAGACTGGGGTAATTATGCCCCAGGCCTACTAGCGAAGGTATCAGAGGCAATTACACTGACCTCTAGACAACAACCTTTGCCGGTGTAAGCACCCAAGCTTCGCAAGGGTACCCTCCAGAAGTACTATTGAACGTGATGCAATGTCAGCCTCAAGTGCCACGAGATTCCCCTGTGTAACCACCTATGTGATCCCTAGGAAAGGCACCTATGGATACCAACCTGTATCAAAAGCTAGGCAGAATAGTAGGGATGCAAGATCCAACAAGTTGGAGAGGGGGTATCTCTCTTCCTTGTCTTCACTCTCCCTCCTGCTTAACTCCCAGTCACAGAGCTTTCCTGGTCTTTCTAATGATATTGGGTTTCACTCTTTATTCAACTTCTACGTTTTGTAATTTGAGTGGCCTCGGAGAGTTAAATCTCCACTCACCTAATCTAAGGCCCTAATTAACCTAAACTTGTTGGTGTTTGTTTAATGAGAAAAATAGAAGTTCTAGTTCATTTTATTAATCGCTTGATTTTATATAGATGTTCTTTAATTTAGGGGGAATTATGAGAGTGAAACTGATGATGTTTTTATGATGCAAAAGAAATCAATAGAAAACTAACTATATGAATGCAGTCATTTTCTTCGATGAAGAGTGATCTCTACTTGGGTTCTACGAAAACTTATATATAAGGAAAATATTTTTATTTTCGTTTCTGAAACAATCCACACACACCCAAAAACTAAAAATACTAAGAATGCCTTAAAATGAAAACTAACCTAATGTAAATAACAATGATGATGCAAGATCATAAACAACACTCATAAGAAAATGCAACTCTTTATAAAGACAATAAGCCAACTTAAAATGAAGAGGGAAAACATTTAAACACAAATCTCTCTTCACTTTTCAACACTAAAACAAAAGAAACCGAAAACCAAAAACTTGGAAAAAGAAAAGCAAAAGAATTTTTTTTTGAGATTTTTCTTATAAAGGGAACAAAACAACTTTTTGAGGTCACAAAAGTACTACTAAAACTCAAAAAATCAATAAATATGCACAACAACTCTTTCAATCTCGCAAGTTATAAACTTGAAAATGAATAAAACTTGAACAAGAAAGACTACGAACTTGTACAAACTGACCCAAGTAGCAACAAAATATTTCGACAAATTGACAAAAATGTCAGGAAAGAAATACTTTCAAACTTGTCAAAAAGGCTCTCAAAAAGCAAGAAAAGCAACAAGGCCACCAAACAAGGGGAAGCAAAGCGAGGGACTTGAAATCTAGGTTGGAAATGAAATTGAAAATAATTTTTTGTTCTGGAAGAGTAGAACAAACAAGAACTTCAAAACGAAGCCTTGAACCCAAGATACAAACTACAAACTTGCTTAAGAAGCAATTCTAGGCCAAATCTTTTCAGTGAGAAGGAGATTTTTCAAAAAGAAAGCTTATAGGAAAAGTTAATTCTCCAGATAGCGGATGACCATACAACAACATAAACCACCAGGCAGAAGACCTATCTGGGTATAAATATTAGAAAAAACAATCCAAAAAATTGCATATGCGACTGTGTAAAGACACACGTTTATAATACAGGAAATTCGCATATACGCGAGTCTGCTTTACATAAACCTGCGTGTATATGCTACAGTAATCAAAGAAAACAATGTATACAAAGTTTTATTAGGAAAAACAAAAATCAAGGTTTGATCAAGAATATCATATTCGATGCCTGGGATACTAATGGACCAAACAATACTGTAAAAGAAAGCAATCAAGAAACTGAACCCTGATTGAGAACAAACAACCCAAACCAGGAATAATAAGATTGTTATCCCCACTGGAGTTGCCAATTCTATTACATGTGAAACCACCCTAGGGCTTTGGGTTGATAACCCCAACAAAGAAGAGGGCAAACTACATCAAGAAATGCTCAAGAAATCAACAAAAATGCTTATTCTACTAAATCGTGTAGGAGTGTTCTTACCCGAATGTCCTTCGTTTGGGTAGATCCAGCAGCGTGAAAACCCTCAGCTTCTCCTGATGTTCTTGAAACCGTAAAATTATTCAAATGGAACTTACACGACAGTGGAAACATAAAGCATATTCATGATGTTAACTTTAAATCATATAAATGAATAACTATTTATACATCAATATAAGATTCATAAATGAATTACAACATAAATTGATGCATAAACACATTTCATATCGGAAATAGAACAACATTCCTTTTATTGAAGTAAGCTACAAATAAGGTGGAGAAATATGACCTGAGTCTTTCTCTGGCTCCAAACGGAACCATCCTTTGGATCTGTCCTTTCCTGACCTTCATCAATCTTCCTCCATCACCAATACAAGGATATCTCAAGCAAGATGGGGATATCTATAATCAGGGAAATAAGGGTTTCCTAAATCTTTGGGAAGTGCAGGAGGCACAGGGATTCTTCAGACTCTTTCAGGGATAATATCACTATAGTGTCAATATCTCATCTCTTGTCCTTTAAGGCCTTCCCATGGAGGTTTATTTATACTTCTCCAAATTAGTTTTTTCAATTGGGAAATAGTTGGGCCACGAGAAATAGGAGGTGAGTAACAGGTAAAACCCATGAACTCCACCTGAAATTAAGGAAACTTATTTTTTTTAAGTGTTTTAACATATGTACAGGAGTTGGATATATGTTGACTCATGTGTACACGCTTTTATCATGGGGCAAAGTAGCGTATAGGGAATAAAACACCATTTTTTATATTTTGGACCAAGTCTATAAGGAAGGGTTTCCTTAGGCCATAATCAGAGCATCAGACTACCAAGTGTGGTAAATGGTGCTATAACAAATATATCGAGGATTTTTCCTATCTCCACACTTAGGCTTTACCGCAATCCTTCCAAAACTAGTCAAGGGATTCTTAGGCCCTTGGGAATTTTCCATAGACCACCTCACCTGGTTCTAAAATGATCTAAAAATCCTAAGATCAACCAAATGAAAGAACTCCATCACACCCTAGTTATCCGGAAATGGAAAGGCAAGGCTAAAACCACTTTCACATTTGGAAAAACCCATGCCCATGGTAGAAAGAGAGCCAAATACATACATGCATGTGCCATGCATTCATAAAATAGCTAGGAAATCACACATGCAACTATTACCTACAAGTATTACTGTTGAAGCTGCTTGATCCAACCTTTCTTTGCTTGCCCATTTCTTTCCTTTGCTTCCTTGTCCTTCCTTTGCCTTCCTTTTTCCAATGAAAGAGTGTTCCAAGAATGATTTAAGTGTGCAAGAGCATGAGAGAGAAAATAGAAGAGAGCTCCAAGCTAAAAATGGCAAAAGATTGTGAGTTGATCCTTAGAAGCCTTCTTATCATTGACGCCTCTATTTTATTCAATTTCATCCATTTCTCCTTAAATTTCCTTTTCATGTAAACCTATTAAATTTCATCTCCATTTTCTCCTAGTTTCCTTTATTTTTATAAATAAAATACCAATTAATGTCAGTTTTCCTTTTTAAAGTCTTTTCCAATGCCTATGTCAATTTCCTTAGCCATAATAAACCAAATGAACACCCACTTGGATGTTTTTCACAACATTTATCTTGGAATATGTGTCCCATGACCTTGGTCTTATTTTTGCCTTTACTAACTTTATTACATGAAATTTTAACCTAAGGCTATTACAGACCCCTCCCCTTTAGGGGAACACCATCCTTGGTGTTTTATGCCACTTATGACTAGTAATACCACTGAAAACAAAAACATACTACCTATGGAGCTTTATAACTTATCTCGATGTAGTGTTTACAATGAATAACTAACTAAAAAGAAAAACCAAAATGAAAAACATGAAAACATGACAACCATACCACTTATTCGAGCTTTATAACACAACTCATTCCAGTATTTACAACAACAACCCAAATATATGCATATACCAAAACCCCTTTGCCTCACATGGAAAATAATGAAGGATACATAGCCTGCATCTGATGAACAATCTCCCATTTAGCTTCATCGGGCCCAAAGTGCTTCCACTGCATGTTAACTTGCTAGATTGCTCAGTTCAGGAGCATGAGTTGTTTCTATTGCAAAATGCACTGAGGTTCCAACTAGAATTCTTCTTCTAGCTCCACATGCAATATGTACCATTCAATCACATGACCAACATCCTTTATATACATCTTAAGTAATTAAACATGGAAAACATCATGGACTTTCATTGGTACTGGTAGTGGAAGTCTATAAGAAAATGGTCTAATCCTCTGAAGGATATCAAAAGGCCCATAATACCGAGGTGCCAACTTAGCACATGATCCAATCCTCAAGGAGCTCTTCTTGGCCTTTATGTACAAGTACACATACTCCCCAACCTGAAACTCCTTAAACGCCCTGTGTTGATCTACATAAATATTTTGTCTATCATGTGCTGCCTTTTAATTCTTCTTGCTAACCTGCATTTCTTGTTCCATTTCTGCCAACATGTCTAGTCCAATCAATACCATGTTCACTACATCACTCTAACTGATGGGAGTATTACAACTCTTCCTATAAAGTGCCTCAAATAGAATCATACTTAGTGACTCTTGATACCCATTGCTGTAAACAAACTCAACCAGTGGAAGATAATCCTACCACCTCCTATGTTGGTGCATAAAATACATTCTTAACATGTCCTCTAAAATCCTGTTAACCCTATATGTATGCCCATCTATCTGCAAATGTAAAGTTATACTAAAGGCCAACTATGTACCCAAACCTGCAAATAACTCCTTCCAAAACATGGAAGTGAACTAGGCATCTCTGTAGGATACACTCTTCTTAGGAATACCATGCAATCTCACTATCTCCCTGATGAACACCTGTGTTACCTCACTAGCTGAATAAGTAGAATTCACTGCTATGAAGTGAGCTACCTTAGTCAACCTGTCAACCACAACCATGATGGAATCATGTTTTCTAGATATCGTTGACAAACCTATTATTAAATCTATAGAAATGACCTCCCATTTCCACTCTAGAATCAAAATCGGCTGCAATATACCACCTAGATACTTTCACTTTGCCTTTACTTGTTGACCATCCAAACACCTGGTGACAAACTCAGCTACCTCTTTCTTTAGATTTGACCAATAGTAGAACTTCTTCATAGATGTTAGAGTCTTCTCATATCCTAGATGACCTAAATATGGCTTAACATGAAATTCCCACAATATAAGCTTCTTGAGTTCACTATTATCTGGCACATAAATCCCGTCCCTAAATCTTACCAAACATTTTGTCATGAAATGATAGTCCACATCTTAGTCACGTGTACACTAATATTGTAACCTGTGTCTAAGATCCTTGTACCTTTCATCCTGTTGTCATTCTTGTAAGATCTGATCTTGTAAATCTGTCCCATATGAACTCATAACTGTTATGATTTACTTGTACTCTTCTACTAAGAGCATATGCAAGCCTATTCTCTTTACCCTTAATATACCTAATCTCAAAGTCAAACTCACTAAGCATAACCAAACACCTAGTTTTCTTGGCATTCAAATTAGGTTGGTCAAACAAGTATCTCAATCCACTATGATCACTCATCAACACAAACCTCCTACAAACATGATAAGTCTCCACATCTTCAATGCATGAATGATCACTACCAAATCAAGATCATGTGTCATGTATTTCTGGTCATACTCATTTATTTTCCTTGACTCGTAGCATACAACTTGTCCTTCCTACATTAGGACTCCACCAAGTCTCCTCTTGCAAGCATATGTAGAGACCACAAACTCTTTATCTGGCTCTGTAATATTTAGAATTGGATTATTTGTATGTAACTACTTCAACTGATCAAAACTAGTTGTGCATTCCTCTGTCCATTCAAATTTCTTCCCTTTTCACTGCAAGGATGTAATAGGATAGGCAATCCATGAGAATTTCTTGATGAACCTCCTATAATAACTTGCTAATCCAATGAATGATTTGACCTCATCCACATTTCTATGAGTTTCCCATTCCATGATAGCTCTAATATTTTTTGAATCCATGTTATGCCTTTCTTGGAAACAACACATCCCAAGTAATGTACCTTTGTTTGAAAGAAACTGCATTTACTAATCTTGGAATATAACTGATACTCTCTTAGCAATCTCAACACTACTACTAGGTATTTGACATGCTCTTCCTCATTCTTAGAATATATCAATGTATCATTATGAATAAAATCACAAACTTGTACAGATAAGGACACAACACATTATTCATGAAACATGGGAAAGTATATGGAGCATTAGTTAAACCAAAAGGAAACAGAATAAACTCATAATGCCCATACCTGGTCCAGAAAGCAGTCTTGTAGATGCCCTCTTCTTCGATGTGTATCTGATGATATATTGATCTCAAGTCAATCTTCGAGAACACTGTTTCTCCCTTGAATTGGTCAAACAAGTCATCGATCCTTGGCAATGGGAACCTATTCTTAATATTAACCTTGTTCAACTGATTGTAACCAATGCACAACTTGAGAGTATCATCCTTCTTCTTCACAAAGAACATTAGTGCACCCGACAACTACACACTTGACCTAATGTACCCCTTGTCAAGAATTTCCTTCAACTACAACTTCAATTCCACTAGCTCTGGAGTGCTCATCTTGTAAGGTTCCTTTAATGTTGGTGTTGCTCCTGGTAGCAACTTAATAGAAAATTCCACTTCCCTGTGAGGCAGCAATTCTGAAATCTTTGCTGGTAATACATCCTGAAACTACTACAAAACCAAGTACCTCTTCAAGACTTCTGCATCCTTAATATGCTTACCTTTATCACTAGAAATACACACTACAAACAATACAAACCATTTCCTAAAACTACACTTTGCCTGCATAACTATAACCATTCTAATTGATGTCACCTTCTTCTTACTCTGAAAGATTCTTTGTTCTCCATTATCATCCAAGCACTCAATGTCCTTTTCATAAAAATCCATCGTAGTCCTGTGAAGGTACAACCAATCCATACCAAAAATCATATTGTACAAACCCAATGGAAGCACATTCAAATGTGTTGATGTAGGCATATCGTTCAACACAAATGTATAAGCTCTTATCAAAGGATGAACTCTTTTCTTAGTACCTATAGCCAACTACACCAACCAAGACTCTACATGCACTTATCTTCTCAAACCACACTTATCCTCTAGGCCAGGATTAACATAACTATAAGTAGATCGAAGGTGAATCAAAATAGAAATAGCTCGATCAAAGACCTTACCTTTCATCTCAATAATAGGTGCCTGGTGATCCACCTGCCAGTTATCCAATGCTGCATAGATCTGAGGAATACTCTTTCCAGTATCCCCAACTATTTCTACCTCCTGAGCACTATATATCTAAGGTATACCACCCTGATATGACAACAATCCTTCTTGAGATGCTCCTTGCCACATATCCAACACTACAATTGTCTCTTACCATCACCTCTATTATGTTTCTCTCTAGGTTGAGCTCCATGTCCCTTCTCGTCTACATTAAACTTCTTGTAAGGAGAAACATTCTCTTTCTTTGTTTCTCCATCATATTATCTCTCTTACAAGTACTTCTTCTTGAAATTCTCTTGAATTCACACCAACTCAACTCCTTTTTCCTAATGTTTTTGACGCATTTTACATTTTCCCACTAGATGTCTGCTTTCCCTTTGAAGCTAAAAATAGCTATCATGGCCTTCATTTTCTCCATATATGTAATATCCCTGGGTTAAAAGTTCATGCAATAAAGTTAGTAAAGGAAAAATAAGACCAAGGTCATGGGACATGTATTCCAAGTTGAATATTGGGCAAAACATCCTAGTGAGTGTTCATTTCAATTTAATATGGCTAAGGGAATTGGCAAAGGCATTGAAAAGTAAAAGAGGAATTAATTGGCATTTTATTTATGATAATAAAGGAAAATAGGAGAAAAGGAAGGTGAAAGGTCACATATTTGTATGAGAGGGAAATTGAAGGAAAAATGAAGGAAAATGAAGAAATTAGAGACCTCTATGATAAAAAGGTTTATGAGGATCAGTTCATAGTTGTTTTCAATTAAACCTTTTTCTAGTACAATTTTTGGCACTTTCATTCTAATCTCTCTCTCTCATAATCTTACACGCTTAGTGTATTCTTGAATCATGCTTGGAGCATTCTAGTCTCACTTTGATTTGAAGGAAGTAGGAAAAGGAAAGTAGGAATGTGCAAGGGGACAGGTGGATCGGTGACTACAGCAAGATTGCTCTATAGGTATCGAGTTGCATGTATGGTTTCCTTACTATTTTTGGCATGCATGGTACACGCATATGGTTTCTTGGTTAGGATTTTTCATTGGCATGGAGAATTTCCTGGATTGATAATGGTTTTGCCTAGCCTTGCCATTTATTAGATAACCATGTTGTTGTGGGTTTTACCTTTTCTTATTTTGGTTGATACTCATGTTCCTTATGGTTATGGGTTGAGTTATTAGTTCCTAGAGCCTTGGTTGGACAAATACTCTGGAAGCTGTGTAACAACTTGGGTTGAGTTACTAATCTTGGAAGCCTTGTTTAGAGAAACACTATGGAGCCCTTGGTGGGTCGAGTTACTAGTCTTGAGAGCCTTGTTTGGAAAAATGCTCTAGAGCCTAATGATAGTTTTGGGTTGAGTTACTAGTCCTGGAAGTTGGTTTGGAACAAATTCCCTGGAGCCCTAGACAAATTGAATAGAGAATGATCTGGTGATGGTTAGTGATATATTTCTGTGACGTGGAACCACTGGTTGAGGGTTAAGGTGGTTTGGACTCTGGAACCCTAGTTTGATTTTCTTGGTTTATTCCATGAAATCCCAAATTCATGCTTGGAATATGGTGTGGGGATGATTAGTTGAAAGAAAGATTTTGTTCATCCCAATCTATGGTCAGGTGGTACATGGAAGTCCCTAGCTTAGTTGGAATTTTCATATTTTAATAAGAGATATTTTCTATTTTCATTCATGAGCATATGTATTGATTATGATGGTGATATTATGGCTGAGTTTCCATGGTTTATATGTTGGTTATATCATGTATATTATTTATGGATCTCATCATGTTTTGGTTAGTAGATGAAATTTTAATGAATGAATGACCTGATAGATGATAATGATGCTATTGTGATAGGGAACCAGACCTTATCGACGATTCTCAGAAAAGTATGAGACCCCTACGATCAAATATGTAATTATGACCTGTAGATTACATATTCATGATGTTTTTGATTAAATGTATGTCATGGATAGGTATGGTTAGGTTCAGTTCTTGTCTAAGCTCTATATGAAAGGCTTTGTCTTAGTGTCATTCATTGTTTTGGAAAGTTTTATGAAGTTTTGGGCAGTGGTCTAGAGACTAGCCTAAAAAAGTGGCTTAAATATCATAGTCGCTAACACATAACTAGGTGAAAACATTTGTAGTTGTATGGAGACCTTGTTGTGAGAGAAACTGGAGGGCTGCAATAACATGGAGGGATTTTGATAGGAGTGACTAGGGGTTGAGTTCAATTAAAATAAATTTAATTGAGGGGTTGGGCACCGAGAGTGGTTGATTAGCCTCTGGGTGTCTTGTAGCTCCTGAGGTAGGTCAGTTTGATTTTGGTTTATCGATTCCACTTCTTTAATTGCACTTGGGGAGTTGAATCCGTTGGAAATAATACTGAGAGTCGGGGTGAACCAGTATTAGAAAATCAATAATTTTTCATTTCCATAATCAGATTCATATACGCTACTTCAAGTATGGGGACTCACATGTACACGCAACTATGTTTAATGTAACTAGCATATATCCAACAAACTTATGATTCAGTTAATTCATCATATGTGGATCTTTAATCAATGCATGAGAACTTCATTAACCATATAAACAGTAACCAGGTGTAGTAAAAATAGAATAGATCATCACACATAAGAAACACACATGAACACCAAGATATAAGGTGGAAACCCAATATGGGTGAAAACCACCTGCTACAATTGTCTCTGTCTTCTTTTCATAATAAGAATATTTTGTTTAAAATTTCTGTATTGGTGCAGTCTTATACCAGTACGCAAGCTTCTACCTGTAGAAGGCTACAACCTTCTCTCATTCTCCAGCTTCTACTGGAAGGGAGCTACAACCCCCTAGCTCTTGTACTAGCTGATATGTTTACTAGTACGTAGGTGCCGGCCTACAGAAGGCTACAACCTTCTCTTTTCTTCCAGGGACCACATTTCATAAATTTTCAGAATGGATCCATCAACAACATCATTCAATCATCAAATATATCTACATCAACCAATCTCATTTTGAACCAACCACAACCAAATCAATCAATCACTCCATCAATCTGATCATTTAGAATGCTGTCACCAGAATACAGTAACCAAAACCCAAGAAATAACCTAGAACACTGCAACAGCAAGAAGAAGCAACTAAAACATATTTTATAAGGTATGTGCTACTTCCATGTGCTGAACCTATGTGTATATGCACTTTCCTTAAAGTGAACCAATGTACATATCTGTAAATCAAATTTATGATGTATACGCTATTTTGATATGCAAAACCAGCGTGTATATGCTCCTTTTCTAAAGTGCACATGTGTACAGATCTGTAAAAGATTATTTAAACATAACAACTATTCTAGATTTCAGTCATAGCCAGATCATCATATTTACAAACTACAACATGCACCAGTTATTCGAATACATGATCAAACCACATAAAGATAATTCACTTCAAGCCTTAAGATCCTGATACATCATCAGATCTTATCCTTCATTAAGTGCTAAGGTTCTTCCTCAGTTCAGATCAAGCACAACACCATAAGCCAATAACCTACATATTTGATATTTGCACACCTGGCCTAATGAGCTTCTCCTCCTTTTGTAGTTTTAGGCCTTTCTCAATACCATGGACCAATACCTTGGGCCAAATACTTGGGGTCAATACCTTGGACCCGATACCTTGGACCAATACCATGGATCAAAATACCATGGACCAAATACTTCAGACCAAACACTTAGTTTTCCAAGGTATACACACTTTTCCTTTTATGAAAGTGCATGTGTACATGCACGCGACTTGTATACAGTGAACCCGTGTTTATACGCGGCTTGGTCAATGGTGAACCTACGTATACCTCTCTTTATTCACTCTGTGTAATCTGATCTATAACTCTGTGCTGTTAACCTATAGTACTATGATCTGTCATCTGAGTGAGTTGATTTGTGAATTGATTCCTTGAAGCTTCCTTGCATTTCATCACATTTTTAAACACTCCTATCATGCACTCTGTCACATCTGATATCTCTTCTGTAGATTCATCTAGTTACCATATACAAGAGAGTTTTTCTACTACAAGTGGGTTGCCATCAAGTACAACACATACATCATAATGCCAAAAATCCCCCCCTTTGGACTTTATGGCAACAACCACACCATGTCACTCTCCCCCTTTGTCATCAAGGGAAAAGGTTCATGCTCCCCCTAAGAACGTGACTCTATACATACATCACAGATGACCTTCCTATCACCAATCACTCATATGTGCATCCATCTCCCAACCAAGTGGGGATATACCAAATTTGACTTATTCACCCAACCAAGTGGGGATATATCAATTGTTTATACAAGTCAAAAACAAGAAACATTACATCATTCATCCCATGCATAGTGGGGTTACAAATTAGATCTTTTCATGACTGTTACATTATAAGTTATACATTACATAAAGACCAAATGTCTTAAACAAGACCATGATAGTCATCATCAACTACCATCAACATCATCTGTCAACAGAATCCAGACCAACAACCTTTATATGTCCATCAATATTTCGCAAAATATCATCAACCATGTTCTCCCCCTGAACCTGTTCCACCTGTTCACTGTCAAATCTGATCATTGCATATGTCAGTAAGAGATATCAAAGCATCATCATCATTCAGATATACATCAGGTGATCAGCAACACTATGAGGACCAATATATCAACATATGAAATCATCAGCAAACAAAGTAGATAATTGACAGAACCATAGCAGACCCACCTTTTTTTCTAATTTTGGCTCATTGTTTTTCTTCAAACTAACATATACGCGATTATGTACGCGACTACACTTAATGAAACTCACGTATAACTACCTTTCTCTAAAAATAGGATTTAATAGGAGGATGATACAGAAAGTACTTCCAGCTTTTATCTGAGATATTCAAATGTCTCTCTGAGCAGTGGTTTAGTGAATATATCAGCAACCTATTCTTTGGAGGGAACGTACTCCAATTTGACTTTTTGTTCAAGCACTTGTTCACATAGGAAATGATATTTGATGGGTATGTGCTTGGTCTTGGAGTGCATGACTAGATTCTTTGAAATATTGATGGCACTTGTATTATACCTTCTTGTTGAGCATATCCTTTACAAACAAGTCTGGCCTTGTTTCTAATAACTTCTCCATTTTCGTTCAACTTGTTTTTGAATATCCATTTAGTTCCTATTATATTCTTATCATGAGGTCTAAGAACTAATTCCCAAGTATTATTTTTTCAATTTTCTCAAGTTCTTCATTCATGGCCTTGACCCAACATTCATCTCTGCATACTTCATTTACATTTTTAGGTTCAGTGGAATATAGTAATGTTAGATAGCTTGAAGCTTGGCAATGGTTCTTCTAGTCTGCACGCTTGCCTTTGAGTTTCTAGATGATTTTTATGAACATGTCTGGACGGAGTCTTTTCTTGTGGTGCTTCATTGGTTTCTTCTTCAGAATTAGTGTGATTTGATGTGGGAAAATGATCCTCATCTTCTTCATTGTCATAATCTTTAGTTTTTATCTGTTTTAGATTTTTGCATGCTTCATTACCACAACATCAATACTTTCAATAATTTTCCCAAGTCTTTTATTGTAACATTTACATCCTTTACTTCGAGAAGAGTAGCCAAGAAGAATACCTTCATCTGCTCTGGGTTCAAACTTACCAAGTTTTTCATTATTCCTTTTGATGTAGCATTTTCTTCCAAAAACTTTGAAGTATTTTATAGTAGGAGTCTTACCATACCAAATTTCATGAGGAGTTCGAGTGTTGTTTACCCGAACATTTGCTTGGTTGAGAATAGTGATGGTGGTGAATGCAGCTTCACCCCAGAAGGTTGCAGGAGTTACAGATTCATCTAGCATAGCATGAGCCATTTGTTGGACAGTGTTGTTCATCCTTTCTACCACTCCATCTTGTTGAGGAGTCCTTGTGGTGGAGAACTACCTTTTTATTCTGTGTTGTTCACAGAAGTCAGAGAATTCATCCGAGGTAAATTCCCCTCCTCGATCAGATTTGAGGCATTTGATTTTGCAATCTGATTCATTTTCAACCAAAGCTTTGAAGGCTTTGAACTTTTCAAATTCTTCATCTATATGCTTTAGAATACCTATCCAACACATTTTGGAAAAATCATCAATGAACAATATCAAGTATTCTTCTCCACGAGGTGACTTTTTCCTTGATGGACCACATAAATCAGTATGAACAAGTTCAAGATGCTTACTAGCTGACCCTTCCTTTTCGATGAATTGAGATCTAGTTTGGTTACCGAATTGACATGATTTGCATATAGAATTTTCAGGAATGTTGATATCTGGAAGATCACGAACAGCCTGAAATCTGTATGCTTTTCTTATTTGAGGAAAGCTTAGATGTCCCAATCTTCTGTGCCATAGCCATTTTTCATCATTTTTACTTAGATAGCACTATTGTTTTCCTCCCTTAAGTATGTATAGGTTGTTTGGAGTTCTTGTCCCTTTAATCACGGTTTCTCCTGTATCAAGCTCATGAACAATGCATCCATTTGATCGAAACACTACTGCATTTCCTTGATCACAAATTTGACTCACACTCAACAGATTATGCTTTAAGCCATCAACATACATAACATCCCCAACTTTAACTTTTTCTTTCAATAAAATAGAGCCTTTACCTTTTATGATAGCAGGAGTGTCATTTCCAAATGAGACACTCTTTTCCTTTTCTAAGGCATTATATGAGTGTAGTTTTTCTTTGTCACCTGTCATGTGTTTTGAGCATCCACTGTCGATGTACCATTGGTTTTCTTGTCCTTCTGCATAAAAGGCTATACCACATCTTTTTGTTTTTGGTTCTTTCTTTCTCCATATTTTGGGATTTAATGGAGTTTTCTCCTTTTGAGCTAAAATTCTTCATGGCCAAAGTTGTTACAGATTGAGCATTCTATTTCATTTTCAAGAAGAGAAAAGTTATTATAGGAACTTTTCTTGATCCCCGTCACATTCCTTTGATTTTGTGCTTCTCTAGTCATGATAGTTTTGTAAGCAACACATTGAGCAGCTTTGTGTCCAAAATTATGACATGAGAAACATTGACCATTAAAGAAGTTCCTGCGATTATCAAATCTATTGACCTGTTGATTGTAGTTTCTATTGATATTCTTTGAAGAAAATTGAGTACAATTTACCTAAGGTTGATTGTGGCTTATGTTCATCCTTGAAGTAAATTGATCTTGATTCACCTAGTGATCTGCTTTATACCTTTGCTGACGATTGTTGAACTATTCGCTACTCTTTGCTACATCAAGATATCTTTTAGTGGAGGTTGACGACTTCTGTGATTGAGATGTTTCTTCAATATATCCAAGACCTGTCTTTATCAGAGGAGAGCACTACACTTTGATAATTTCATTTAAGGTTTCTAATCCTTTAGCAAATCTATGATTGAGAGCTTTTGTTTTCTCAATATCCTTTCTTAGACCCACAATTTCACATTCTATCTTTTATTTGTGTTTTTCTCTTTCACCAAGTTGGTATGTCAAGGTATCTATAATCATATTCTTTTCTTCTAAACAGATTTTGAGTTTAGAAATTTCTTCATAAAGGTCATTTTCATCTAAAGCATCTAAAAAATCATCATCTTCATAAGCCATCAGAAGTCTATAGTCATTACTATTTTCATCTTCATCACTATTTCATAAACCATCGCTATATTCATAAGTATAGTAGCTCTTTTTACTTACACTTTGTTTTCTATTCCATTTTGTAGATTCCTTCCCTTTATCATATTTATCATTATAAGGACATTTGGCAGAATAATGACCGACTCCACCACAGGCAAAACATTTGAAAGGTATTTTACCTCTGAATCTGTCGGAACCCTGTTGAAGTCTCTTGACAAAGTTTGCTTCCTCTTCGTCTTCTAAAATATGTCCTGATTCATTGAGTTCTTCTTTTCCTTTCGTTGAAGATTTAAATGAGGCTTCTCTCATATCTGATGGACCTCCTTTTCTCATCTCAAAGGAAGTTAAGATTCTGTGAAGCTGTGTCATAGTAATAGTTTGTAGATCCTACTTTTCTTCTATGGCAGATACTTTTGATTCAAATTTAGCATATAAGGATCTTAAAAAATGTTCAACTAAAGTAACTTCCTTTATCTCTTCACCCAGATTCTTCGTGCAACTAACAATCTCATCTGTATGTAAGAAGTAACTAGCTATACTTTCATCATTGTGCATCTTGAGAGTTTCATATTGAATTCTAAAAGTTTGCAGTTTAGCATGTTTTACCTGCGAGTCTCCTTCGTAGCTTAGAACAATTTTGTCCCATATTTCTTTGGCTGATTTGAGCTACATAAATCTGAAAAAATCTAATTGTGATAGACTTCCCAATAATGTATTGACAGCCTTGGCATTGGTTTCATATTGCTTTTTACCTGCTGTATCTGTAGGAATTGCTGATGGAAATGTATATCTTCCTTCAACGATTTCGCAGACATCTGTTCCAAGAGATTGAAGATAGGTTGTGGTTCTTACCTTCCAATAAACAAAGTTTCTCCCATCAAAGATTGGTGTTCTAATGGATCCCCCACTTTCTTGATTACTCATGATGATGGATCTTCCTTCAAGCGATCAAGCTTCTTCTGAAGGACGTGCTCTGATACCAATTGTTGGAAATAATACTAAGAGGGGGGGGGGGGGAATCAATATTAGCAAATCAATACTTTTTCATTTCCATAATCAGATTCATATATGCTACTTCAGTTAAGGGGACTCGCTTGTACATGCAACTGTGTTTAATGTAACTAGTGTATATCCAACAAACTTATGATTTAGTTAATTCATCATATGTGGATCTCTAATCAATGCATCAAAACTTCATTAACCATATAAACAGTAACTAGGTGTAGTAAAAATAGAATAGATCATCACACATAAGAAACAAACATGAACACAAAGATATATGGTGGAAACCCAATGTGTGTGAAAACCACCTGCTGCAATCCTCTCTATCTTCTTTTAATAATAAGAATATTTTGTTTACAATTTTTGTATTGGTGTGGTCTTATACCAGTATGCAAGCTTCTACCTGCAGAAGGCTACAACCTTCTTTCATTCTCTAGCTTCTACTTGAAGGGAGCTACAACCCCCTATCTCTTGTACTAGCTTATATGTTTACTAGTACGTAGGTGCCGGCCTACAGAAGGCTACAACCTTCTCTTTTCTTCCAAGGACCATGTTTCATAAATTTTCAGACTGGATCCATCAACAACATCATTCAATCATCAAATATATATGCATCAACCAATATCCTTTTGAACCAACCACAACCAAATCAATCAATCACTCCATCAATTTGATCATTTAAAATGTTCTCACCAGAATACAGTAACCAGAACCCAAGCAATAACCCAAAACACTGCAATAGCGAACATAAGCAACTAAAACATATTTTATAAGGTATATTCCACTTCCATGTGTTGAACCTTCGTGCATACACGCTTTCCTCAAAGTGAACCAGTGTACAGATCTGCAAATAAAATTTATGATGTATACGTTGTTTTGATATGTAGAACTAGTGTGTATACACTCCTTTTCTAAAGTGAACCTATGTACAGATCTGTAAAAGATGATTTAAACAAAAAAAATATTTCAGAATTTAGTCATACCCTAATCATCATATTTACAAACTACAACATGCGCCAATTATTTAGATACATGATCAAACCACATAAAGATAATTCACTTCAAGCCTTAAGATCCTGATACATCGTTAGATCTTATCCTTCATCAAGCGCTAAGGTTCCTCCTTGGTTCAGGTCAAGCACGACACCATAAGCCAATAACCTACATATTAGATCTCACACTATATCAGATATTCGATATTTTCACACCTAACCTAATGATCTTCTCCTCCTTTTATAGTTTTAGGCCTTTCTCAATACCATGGACCAAAACCACTTAGGACCAATACCTTGGACCAAATACCTGGAGTCAATACCTCGAACCCGATACCTTGGACCAATACCATGGATCAAAATACCATGGACCAAATACTTCGGACCAATACCATGGATAAAAATACCATGGACCAAAACTTCGGACCAAACACTTAGTTTTCTAAGGTATACACACTTTTCCTTTTGTGAAAGTGCATGTGTACATATATGCAACTTGTATATAGTGAAGCTGCGTGTATACGTGGATTGGCCAGTGGTGAACCTACGTATACCTCTTTTTCTTCATTCTGTGTAGTCTGTTCTATAACTCTATGTTGTTAACCTGTAGTACTATGATTTGTCATCTGAGTGAGCTGATTTTTGAACTGATTCCTTGAAGCTGCCTTGTATTTCATCACATTTGTAAACACTCCTGTCATGCATTCTGTCACATCTGATATGTCTTCCGTAGATTCATCTAGTTACCATATACAAGAGAGTTGTTCTGCTACAAGTGGATTCCCATCAAGTACAACACATACATCATAATGCCAACAGAATCATATCATAGTAACTCTTCGTCACATATTTACCCTAGTGAACTGGTTAGCTTGGGTAAGTGTTTTGGGAGGCAAGTGTTACAGATTGGTATCAGATCATGTTTCAACCCTTAAATTGGATGGGAGGAATTTGGTGGTCATGCATGCATGTAAGTTGTATATGTGCTTATTCTGTATGCATTGTGATGGTCATTGTTATATTTATTTTTTTATGAATAAGTTGATGATGTTGATGTTGGGATGTGTTTGTCATGAATGTATGTCAGTCTTATATGCATTTGTTATGCATGTCAGTTTCTATATGTTGTTATGTATGCATTGTCATGGTTATGGTTATGCATGCGTGGTAGGTCAGGCATGCATCATGGTGGTAATTATGTATTTTGTTTCATCATGATTTTGTTGGTATTTTATGATGTTAATATGTTGGCTAAGATAGAGCAAGAGAAGAATACCATGAGAGCTATGATGCAGCACTGCTCCTCAAGGTAAGAGAAAATCGTCATAAAAGTTTGTATGTTGGGCATGCAAGTATTTCAGTTAATGGTTTTTACATGCATTATGGTTATATGAATGTTTTTCTTCCTATTGTTGTTATGGTTACATGCATGATAGATGATAGTTGATTAGTGTGGTCCTATGCATATGTGTTAGATGGGCATGAATGGTAGTAACCTGTTGTTGTATGCATTGTGGTCATACACATGATGATTATGGTCATTGTAATTAAGATCTTGATGTTCTTATGTGTTGTGCTAATATGGATTGGCCTGAGTAGATGGTTATGGTTATGATATTCATGTATGAGTCGATATATTTGTGATATTGTGTCATACTAATCTGGACCAACCTGTGTAGATTTGTTAGCATCCTTGGAGATACATTGGCATATGAGTATGGTTATGTCATCTATTTTATTTATCTAACGTGGTATTTTTATAGATTGTCTAAATTTTTGATTAGTTACATGATGTGAATATGTGTGTCTATAAGATTTCAAGAAGAAATGATCTTGTTTCAAGATGGTTGTACTAACATAATATGTGTTGAGACAGCTAATATGTACTTGAGTGCAAGTGGGTGATAGTTGTAGCATTATGATTGTTGACTGTGAGTTGATTATGTCACGGATGTTAGTCTTGGTAGAGACTGATTTCAAATTAATAGACATGATGTCTAGATCTTTGGAACATGTGACTGACATGTGTGAATAGTTGTAGAGAAACATGCTTGGTATTAATATTACAAGGAAATAGTTGGTTTGTTTATATAAAAAATAGTTGGGTGATGTGATAGTGCATGATAAGGCTCAATTGCAGCAAGGAGAAAGGTAAAAGAAAATAATTGGTTGATAATTCCTTAGGCTATGTTTGGAGGCCGCAATTCCAAACAAATGAGCACTTTTCATGAATACAGTAAGTATTTTTAACCTTTATTTTGTTTGATATTATGTGGATATGTGTTATATTTATGAACATGTATTTGGTAGGGATATTATCTAGTTTCTAGTTATAGTTTGAATCGTCAAGGAAAATGGAGTCCCTTGAGAGATGGCATAGACATGTTCAGTTAAGGGGTCATGTGCCTGACATAGTAAGGTAACGTAACCAATATATTGTTATGTTTATTTATAAATTGACAGTTATTTCGTTATGATAATATGATGCAAGGAACTGCATGGAAAAAGAGAATGTCATGAAATCTTGAAGAAGGCTCAGGTTGAGCTTTCCCTTGGAAACATTGGGAACTCATGGGGATTGAGTCATGATGTATGTTGTTAGTTTTTTTCTTTCAGTGCTTTGTGAGTATTTGTGTTTGATTTGCAGTTTGTTTATGTCTAATGCATGGCATGCCACTTTGTTTGTGGTTTTGTATTGTTATTGGTTTTCCATGGTTTTCTTATTTCCTTTTATATGTTGAGTGCCTTGGGAATTGGTTGGGGAAGGAGGAAATTTAATGGAGCTCGGGGAGATATGAATGAAACCCAACAAGTAAGGTAAGACTCAAAGGAATCTCAGTGCATGAGTAAAGGGTAGCTGAAGGTAAGAATATGACAGTCAGTTGGACTAGTTGGGTCCATTGGGATAAATGGACAGTGGTAGGAAAATCACGAGGAAGGTAAATAGGAAAGGTAAGTAAATGGATTTAAGGTGTTATATGCCTTCACTATGTTCAAAACTATTGTTCTCAATGTTGTGCATGTTGTGCATGGATAAAGGGAGTTATCTAACCTTGACCTTACAATATTCGGTAATTATACTATGATCATGATCGTGGTAACATTTATGTTTATATATATATATATATATATGTGTGTGTGTGTGTGTGTCTGTCTGTCTGTCATTGTTTGACAGGGTTGTCAGGGATCATGATTGTTTTATGTTAATGTTTATATGTATATATGTATTTATGTATTTCATTATCTGACAGGGTCATTAGGGATCATTCTTATGGAGAAATGATTTCTTAGGCAGGTGAATGACATGAAGAGGTTCCTAGTCTTATGAGGAATTGAGTGGGAAGAGTATCCTTGATAGATTTGTGAGGTTAGTATCATGTGGATATGAATTGATATAATGTTATTATACTATGTCTATGTTTATGCTACGACGGGAAACATTGAGGGATACATCAGCAGAATGAAAATAGTGTGATCTACGACATGTTAGGACAAGCATGTATAGTGGAAAGACACTTGAGGAAACATTTCCTGGTAGAGATAGTGTGGTCTCGTGATGTGCAATACTACTATTGTGTATCTGTTATGCATGTTGTACTTATAGTGTTTTCTGCATGCTGCATATGCAGTATGATGTACATATAGTGTTTTGTATTAGGAAAAATACTGAGAGAGTGTGTTTAATCAGTATTTTTAAAGGCTACTTAACTTTTTTTCCTTTCTCATTCAGATTTTTGTATGCTATTGTTATGAAGTAAACCTGTGTATGTACATGACTGTGATGAAGACAAGTAGCATATATCTAGTTGACTAACTTTTCAGTTAATTCATCACCTATTTAATTTGAACCAGTGTATCCATACTTCATTAGACATTAATTAAATAGTAACCATGTGCAGTAAGAACATAATAAACCATCACACATAAGCAACACATCAACACTCATGAACACCAATATTTTTAAGTGGAAACCCAATGTGGGATAAAACCATCGTTGTTGTCGTCTCTAACTTCTTCTTTTATTATAAAGAGAAATTTCTTACAATATTGTATTGGTGCAGACTCATACTAGTACCCAGACACCTACATGTAGAAGGCTACAACCTTCTCTCTTTCTCGAGCTTCTACTGGAAGGGAGCTACAACCCCTTTATCCTTAGCTATTTGTGGATCACTTTTCATAATATTTAAAATTGGATCCATTCCAAATATCATATAGAAATACTGAAATCAACAATGTATCAAGTCACTGAACCAACTGTATCACCAAATCAAATATTGAAATAACTTATTCAAACAATCAGACCAACTTATATCATTGTATACCCATTCATTAGAATACCAGACTACATATTGTTCATCATAGAAACTAGATCCCTTTACTGCAAAAACTAATTAGACACATGTCAAAATATATACGCTACTGTTCAGAAGCATACCCACATATATACAAGTTTTCCCTTAGGATGAGCTACGTACATATCTCAAAACACAGAAATATGAATTTGAATTACTACACTATTGAAACAATCACTGAAACACACATTGACCCCATTACATATCTCTAAACCACATACAGATCATCACATAGAAGCATCATTACTATTCGTCCATTCAACCCAATCAACATTGTTAAACACGAATTATCATGAAATACTTCATCGAAAGACAACAACATAATAAAAAAAATCAATCATCATCATCGACTCATATTGTAAAACCATAACAAATGTTTGTGACCCTTATAAATCATTTCCACGTATGGACATGCCTTTCATACTTGATACCCACGTAAAAAAATTTCCATACTGCAGAATATATACATGACTACCCAGAAGCATATTCATGTATGTACACAACCTTTCTAAAGCAAAACTACATACATATCTGAAATTACTGAGTCAAACCTTAGTTGCACAACAAAACACCTGTCAAACCCAAATCTTAGCACATGCCATAACATATACATATCATGACATCATCATCACAAATCTATCAAACCATAACCAGATTATTCAATATGTCATCATTTTAGATCTAATACATCTGATCCATCATCATATGTTGAGTGAAACCCAACTTGGCCTAGTTTTTGGTGAAGACTCCACATTTTATGGAGTAGAGTACAAAGTAAAGGATGTAGTCGAGCATGAAGTGGACCACGCAATAGAGCAGCAGAGCACCAAAGTGGACCGCACAGTAGATATACCACACGATGTATGGGATTCAGGGCAGTTCAAAGCCCATATTTGTTTTTTAAAAGAATGTAATGCTATAAATGATGAATGGTTTTTTATCATAGTAGTTTGTACCAGCGGAATCCATGGTATTTTGATGATATATACTTGGATGTAATAGTAAATATAGGGATCAATAATAACAAGAAGAATCATCTTTATTATCCAGATCTATGTTTATGGTCGAAAAATTGTGATCTATAGCTTTTAGTGAAGAAACGGCTCTGTAGCTAAGTGCGCAGAGGCCTAAGTCTGCAACTGAGTGTGCAGACTGCCTACAACTAAGTGCGCAGGCAAAGAACAGTTTGTTGTAGAAATTTTATATTATAAGCAATATTTCTTGTGGACGTAGTCTCACATTCGGATGAACCATGGTTAAATCTATGTCTTCATGTGTTTATTTTCTCATTACCTATTGTAGCGTAGGAATTTGTTATAGTTGTACTTTATTTCTATATAGTGAAGTTTTGTGGATATATATGATATGCTTCAAGTGATGAATGTAATGTGGCGAAGTAATGTATGAATGAGAAGTAATCTATGTATGCTAAGGATAAAATAACATAAAATACCACACCACATCATCCCTCAAGGCTGTAGAAACTAGGTTCTGCATCCTCCCATAGTCACTTCAAGTAAGACTACATTTTTCTTGCAAGTCATTGCCGAAAGGGCTAGTGATTGAGGGTTTTGTTGGTGCATAGTAAAGATCCGAACCTGGGGTAGCCCAGCCTAAGCCAACATCATATTTATTGGTTCACACCTATTTCAGATCAAACCAATCATCAATAAACCAATACTTGCATGCTTAGAACTTTTATGTCCATCTCCTTATATAGCTTAGGCCTTAGCCAATACCTTAGGCCAATCCTTTAGTAATTCCGATGGAATTCTTTGATGGGATCAAATATTCATTTTTGTGCTCATTAATATTGACCAATACCATGGTAGATAGCCCTCATATTGAAAATACCATGGTGTAGAAAATATACATGACTTTTCTTCACCATACCCACGTATGTATGTAGTATTTGTTCATAGGACCCGCACATATTTTCCAACACTTTACCTTTATTATTCCTCTATCTTAGAACTGATATTCCTTTGTCCAATATTTTTGTCACATCTGTTCTACCCTATATACTCCTCCTGCTACCACCATGTTGACATCCTTATAAAGTAGGTTGTCATCAAGGACAACACATTATTCATAATGGCAACAATCTCCCCCTTTGGACTTGATGGAAACCACTTTTGTGTTTGATTACCATAGCCTGTAGATACCTATAAACACATATGTATTCATACCAAGATTCTCATCAAGAATTATTTTAAAAACACCAAGCTACTCTCCCCCTTTAACATCAAGGGAAAAGGGTTGACCAATGCTGAATAAAGACTTGTTTCTCCCTTTGTGGAGAGGATCAATGTAGGTCTAATTTGCTAAATATTAACACTACCATGCTCCTCGTAAACATATGTTGAATCTTATAGAAGATTTTCAATGAAGTACATGACTCTATGACTCAACCAAATATGACATTTCAAGGGCTCATGCTTATGTAAAACACCCAATAGAGTGGGGTTACATATTTGACTCAACATTACATCAAGTTCCTAAAGTAATGGGATTACATAAATAACTGACTGGACTCCAATAGTTCAAACATGAATGAATATTATAATTTTACATCATGGGTCTTTACATGAACTTGACATTAAGAGACAAATATGACATTTATAATCAAGACCAAAGACCTCAATAATACCATTATATTCATCACCATCCATAATACACCATATAGGATTTGTACAATAATCATCTGGTAGCAACAACATGAACATCATTATGCAAAAGAAAGTTGAAGAAGTCATAAAGCCAACAATGCACTAGTAGAGGTGTAGTAAGTGCTCCCACCAAACCTATGCCATTTGTTCACTGTTAGGTATGATCACACCCTATTCAGCTATCAGTAATGTCATTAAAGTAACTTGATCAACTAGTAAAGCAACAATGCCATATTTTAGCGACCATCATAAGAAATCATCACTTCAAGAATTATCTGGTCAAAAATAAACTTTAAGAGGTCAACATTAGAAGTAGAGGGCCAAAGAACTATTGACTGAAATATACTAGCACCTCTCCTTAAGTATGTGCATAGTTTCTTCTTCATAGGGAAACATACACTATTTTCAAATACCAAACCCGAGTATATACACGATTTTTCTTCATATGATCCATGTACAAAAAATAAATTGTAATAAATTCAGACTCAACTCCCATTCAACATGAAATATCTGTCAAAATAATTAACAAAGTGATGAAGCAAAGGCCATTCCTAGTTTCTTTTTGAGACATTCAAAGGAATCACGTGGAAGTGGTTTAGTAAATATGTATGCAACTTGTTCCTTTGAGGGAACATATTCTAGTTTGACCTTTTTTTCAAGCACCTGTTCTCTCAGAAAGTGGTATTTGATTGGAATATGCTTGGTTTCTTAGTGCATGACAGGATTTTTAGAAATTCTTATGGAACTAGTATTATCACACAAAATAGGTATAGGTTGAGGACAAGTGATTTGAATATCTTGTAATGTTTCCATCATCCATAGAATTTGACTACAACAAGATGCAACAACAACATATTCTACCTCATTAGTAGATAAAGTAGTGGAGATTTATTTTTTGTTGAGCCATGATACCTAGCGAGGTCCCAAATAGAATTCTACTCCACTAGTACTCTTTTGATCATCAATATTACCACCCCAATCTACACCTGTGTAAGAATGAAGAGAAAAATCTGCATCTTTGGGATACCATAGACCATAACCTTGACTTCCTTATAAGAACTTGAATATTCTCTTGACTGCATGGAGATGAGTTTCTTTAGGATGTTCTTGAAATTTTCCAACAATCCCAATTGCATGCATGATGTCTGGTTTTGTGCCTCTAAGGTACAACAATATCCCAATCATAGATTTGTATTCCATTTTATTTATTGAGGAAGAATCATCATGTGAACCGAGGTTACATCCTATCACCATTGGTGTGCATCCATGCTTGCAATCTTACATTCCATAATTCTTCAAAAATTTCATGAGGTACTTAGTCTGCGAGAGAAAGATACCATTCTTTTCTTGTTGAACTTGAAGACTAAGAAAGTATGTTAGTTCACCAAGTAAGGACATTTAAAATTCTTGTTTCATTACTGAAGAAAATCTTTGAATCATAAATTCTTCATTGCTTCCAAATATGATCTATGTAAACAAAAACTATCAAAAGTTTACCATCATCCATATTTATATATAGATTGCTATCTGGAGACCCCTTAGTGAAACCTTGTTGTTGAAGATACTTGTCAAGGCAATAATACCATGCATGAGGAGATTTTTTTCTAGCCCATATAATGCCTTCTTGAGTTTGAAAACAAGATTTTTATCATTTCCTAGAATGAACCCTTCAGGTTGTTCAATATAAACTTCTTCTTCTAGGTCCCCATTTAGAAATATAGATTTAACATCGATTTGATATACTTTAAAGTTATGAAAGCTTGAAAATGCAAGCAACATCCGTATGGCTTCAAGTCTAGCTACAAGTTAAAATGTTTCTTCAAATTCTATTCTTTCTTGTTGCACATACCCTTTGCATACAATCCTTTCTTTGTTTCTAATTACCTCTCCATTTTCATTTAGTTTGTTTCTGAATACCCATTTTTTCCCAACAACAGTTTTAGCATGAGTTCTTGGTACTAATTCCCATGTATGGTTCTTTTCTATTTGGTCAAGTTCTTCATCCATAGCCTTAACCCAAGATTCATCTTTGTTAGCTTGGTTTACATTTTGTGGTTCAATTGTGGATAATAAGGCTAGAGAACTCTAAGTTCTAACAAGAGTTCTTCTAGTTTGAACTCCAACCTCCTTATCACCTAGAATTTGAGATTCTGGATGATTTTTATGAACACATCTTGATGGAGTCTTTTCTTATGCTTTTGCACTGTCAATTTCTTCTTCTGATGCTTCATCGAGTCCCTCTCCTACATCCTTTTGGATTGTTGTAGGAATATGTTCATCATCTACTGGTGCTCCCCTTTTGGTACCTGTGGATTCTTCACCAATCACAACATCAATACATTCAACAATCTTTTGAAGTCTTTTATTGTAGACTTTATATCCTTTGCTTCTATAGGAGTATCAAAGGAGAATTACTTCATCAAATCTAGCTTCAAACTTTCCAAGTTTATTATCATTATTATTTATGTAACATTTTCTTTCAAAGACTCTAAAATGCTTGACAGTTGGAGGCTTACCAAACCATAGTTCGTGAGGAGTTTTGTCACTGTTTACCCAAATATGAGCTTTGTTGAGGATATTTACTATTGTATGTGTTGCTCCCCCCAAAACGTATGAGGTGTTCCAGACTCATCAAGCATGGCACGTTCCATTTATTGGATTGTTTTGTTCATTCTTTCTACCACTCCATTTTGTTTAGGAGTTTTAGCTATAGAAAAGTATTTTTTGATGCCATGTTGTTCACAAAAGTTGAAAAACTCATCTAATATAAATTCTCCTCTATCAAATCTAAGATATTTGATTTTCAAATCTAACTCATTCTCCACTATAGATTTGAAGACTTTAAATTTATAAAATGCTTCATCTTTATGTTTTAATAAGCCAATCCAACACATTTGAGTAAAATGATCAATGAATAATTTGAAGTATTACTCCCCCCGAGGAAACTTCTTTCTCATAGGACGACAAAAATCAATATGAACAAGTTCGAGTGGCTTACTTGAATTACCTTCTTTGGCATTAAACTGCACCCTGTTTTTCTTACCGAATTGACATGATTTGCATATGATATTTTCTAGTAGAGATATGTTAGGAAATTCATGAATTGCTCCCATTCTGCTTGACTTAAGTAACTGACTGAAGCTTATATGCCCCAATATTTTGTGCCATACCCAACTTTATTCTTATTTTATCAAGTAAAAATGTTCTAGACCGCCTTCCAATACATAGAAATTAATTGGAGTTATTGTTCCCTTTATGTTGACAGTGTTGGACCTGCCAACACTCATGGAATCTCTCGGATATGAAGTCTCAACTAGACCTCACACCATTTGGAGTACAAGTCCCAATAGTGGTTGGTAATGTTATGCCTTGACTGCAAAAACATGCAGAGGGATGTATGATAACTTTAGGTGAGAACAAGTGTGTTACCATTCGAAGAGTCAAGTGTGATGCATTAAGGTTCCAAAACACGAAGGGAAGAGGAAGTGCACCCCTTGGAAGCCTATAATAGTACATAGCTTGAAAGGAACACACAAGCAAAATGACATCACAAGCTAAGATGTGAAATATTCCATAAGTTAAAGTAATGAGTTAATACAACAACATGCATTCAACAAGATTCATACAAATGCAAACAAAATAGTTCATAAGCATAAGTGTAAGTTAAATAACATACATCGCAAATACAATAAGAATAGTCATAGTATATTTATAACATTTGTATGAAAGCATGTTGGCTCTGATTTTATTATTATAAGTGAAAGTTCCACTCATACATACACTATTGACAACCACTAGCCCCAACAGTGTAACATTACAGTCAAGAACACCTGCTCCTCCAAAGAAGTGTACTCACTCTATGCTACAAAGAAGCTAAGGATCTTCACAATAATCCCAAGCTCTTCCTAAGCCTGAGCCTAGCCAAAATCTTGGCTCCCAAAATCCCTTTACATGAGTTATGAGGTTCTATTTATAACAAGAGGTGGTGACTCTTCAACTCCCCTTTTTGACCTTTGGAATACCATCATGACCCTTTAACTTCTTTACAAAATGACTCATTACATTACATCACGACTATTCATCTTCTGATATTGACACTTGGAATTTCACTTACAACATAATTACAAATAATATTACAATTTACACTCATACCCATATAGGACAAAATATGGTAAAGACAACTTGACAGCCTAACAAGAAAAAACACTACGATGCTTAAGTTTGGGAACACTCTTGCTCAAAAACTCCCACTTGATTCTTCTTGGTAATTTATCAATGCCAATCTTGGTACTATGCGATGACATCCCCAAAATACATGATGGTGACAGGCTGGACGAAAACTCTAGCTTCCACAACATCTGGGTACAATGATTCGGAACCATTCTGAACTTCTTTCTTTAATAGGAGCAACATGGTTCTTATTTGGACCGGACCACCAATGTAATTATGCTATAGGATAAAATTCACGGTGTATGGAGAATGGAGATACCCTCAAGGGTCTTCCTGGGACCCTTGGTAGACTGTAAAATTATCTGTAGCTTTCACAAAGCTACACGCATGTCTGTAAACAATAACTAACTATCAAAGCAAGACAGATTCATTACCTCAAGCCTCCGTGTAGGTTTGCTAGAGAGAAAAATGCAGCTAGGTGGAATTCCCCTAAGCTGGCTCCAGATCAAGTCCTGTACATAGAATATACAAGCATAATCACATCATACAACCTTCATAATTAATACATGAATATATAAAAGACATCTAGTTAAACATAACTAAGCTACTCATGCTAAAAGGTAGTGGACAAACAAATAAATTAATGATATTACCAACACCATGGAGTAGACAATACAATTGCAGTTCTATATTAATATCGGAAGAGTGATTACAACCATCTGTTGCATCAGCCTTCCCTGACCCCTCCAGCTCCTCTCTCTCTCTCTCCCTTCTTACTAACTTCTTATGCTTAGATTTGAGACTATGCTCGACAATCAAGTAAGCTATCCTTTCAAATGATCTGACCTCTATCACCATAGCCCTAGCTTTTCTTATGTAGCATTCAGGTTAGGGTTGCCAAGTTCCTCCATGAGTTTCCTTAGGTAAAAGAAATGATGTTGCCATGCTTTTGAGATCTTTCCCATTTGTCTCCTTCATTAGGATTGGAAATACCTCAAATAGGTCAAACTCTAGATGTTTCCTTGCCCTTCTAAGTATATTTAGGAGGGAATATTGAGATATTTATGAGTCAATTCGCTCATTTGACCTCTATATTCTCATTAGGATCTAGTAATGTTGTCCCTAAACCAACAAGTAGAGTTAGTAGGGTCACTAATGCTCCCTTAGGCTTACAAAGAAGCTTTATAAAGCATGTTGTCAGTGTATAGACAATGTTAGTGTGGAAACAAGGCCTGTGATTTTGGCTATTGCTTTGGCGATCATGTATTTCACCTCTGAGATGATGAGGAGGTCATTTTGTTGTATAACAGATCCCCCCATAAAATGTGTGATCAGAGGCTGTGATGATGGCTGAAATACTTTACTTAACTATAATTTTCCTTCTTTGACAAAAAGAGAGAGAGGATTGGAGCTTCAGGCGGTACGGGAAACCTGATACAACACATATATATAAAACAACTAAAATCATGTCCTGAGTTGGGAATTCCCATGCTCAGTACCTATGGCAAAGTGATTTTATCATAAAAGAGATATGACGATGCTGGTCACCGATAAGCACAATGCAGATCCGGTGTCATAATAGGATCATTCTGATGAGCTGTCTCCAAAAACCAATATATGCAACTTGGGAGAGGAAACAAGGCTGAATGATGTAGCCTCTACCCAAGGTCTTGATTTCCACCTCACCAAAGAGCATAGATAGAAGCATGTGAATATATGTGTTGATGTCGAACATACATGAAATCGTCTAATTACTAACCAATAATGGAGACCATTAATAGACACGAGGAAGGCCACAAATAATGGTGATGGTATCCAATATGCACAATACAATCTAGCGAGTGAGAAAGATGTTTTTGTCATCAAACACTTGTAGAATCACTTAACCGGGAGCCAATAATGAGAACTCTTGATCAGACACAAGGTGTCCTGCCACTAATGTCTGTAAGTACCAAGGCATTGAATGTTTTTCTGGGTTGTCTTCCTAGATATATTGTTGAAGTCGATAGGAAGATACCTATTGAAAGGTAGGCAATAATGCGTCCTACATCAGCCAACACGAAACAGGACAATAATGATTTGTTTTTTTGAGGAATCTTTGAGCATTGGGTCTAAACAACAGAGGGAATGATGAAAGGATATGCTTGATGGGTTATTGGAGGAAACAAAAGGTTAACCTTTGAATAATAGAAGGTATGGAAATGGTTTTAACCATGCAGCACTAGACTCATGAACACCAAAGAGTGTTAGGATACAAAGATGCAAGAACATAAGAGTATTTAGGCTAAACTATAGGATGGTAGGATTCATATTGAGAGGCTATCACAAGGAAGTTTTATCTGAGGGAGTGCCACGTTCAAGGGAACAACTTCTTCCAAACTACACTTTCTAATACTGAATATAGTTGTATTGTCTACTTTCCCCATCTGATTAGTTTAGTCAGTCCAAACAGGTAAACTCATCGATATTTTCATGTTTTAAGAGTCTGGAAAGGACCGCAAAAAGAGCGAATCTATGCCCTATTTAATTAGTTTAATGAGTCTAGAAAGGTAAACTTGTTGATCATTTCATGTTTTAATAGTCTGAAAATGATTGTAAACAGAGCGACCCTATCATTCAGCTGTGTAATTTAATGAGTCTAGATGAGATAACTCATCGATCTTTTCATATCTTAAGAGTCTGAAAGGACCGCAAAAAGAACGACTCTATAATTCATCTGTGTAATTTAATGAGTCCATATGAGGTAACTCGGTGGTCTTTTCATATTTAGAGAGTTTGAAAAGATTGTAAAGAACAACTCCAGGGTGGACCCTTTGTCATAGTTTTTAACTGGGTGCGACAAAAGTTTAATAGTATACCCAGATCGATTACTTTTCTGCGAGTTAATCTATTGAGTCCGGATAAGGAGAAACCTATGCTCAATAGATGTTGACCTCATCTTGTTACGAGTATGAGGAGATGGACTAAACTCGACTTTCATCATGAATATTTAATGAGTCATGGGACGACAAACTGAATACCTTCATCAAGTTTTAACGAGTCAAATGAAGAAAAATCTAGGTATCTTTTTCAGTTTATTGAGCAAGGAAAAAGAGGTAAAGGAACTGCTCATTCCTTCTTCATAGATTGAATGAGCCCAAAGAAGGGGAAAAACTCGGGGATTTTTCGATTTTAAGAGCGAGAAATGGTCCCAAAAAAGCAGGTGTTCTAGTTGCTGCCATAGATTTTTAACGAGCCTAGTGACAAAAACTCGATATTTTTCAGATTAACGACCGAGAAAAGTACCTAAAGGAATGCTCGGGTCACATTTTTAAATTTTTAACAAGCCTAAACAAAAAAACTTAGAATTTTTTTAGTTTTATGAGCGAGAAAAAAGCGCCTAAAAAGAATTCTCTAATGATCCATTTCAATTTAATGAGCTAGAAAAAGAGCGAAAAAGAGTTGCTTAGACTGTCATTGTATGTGTTTAACGAGTCCAACGATGACAAACTTGGGGATTTTTCAATTCAAGGGAAAGAAAAACTCCCAAAAAATAACATGCTCATATCTTCTTTGTAGTAGTTTAACGAGCCCAAAGAAGGAGACTCGAGGTTTTTTGGATTAACAAGCAAGAAAAATACCATAAAAAGAATGCTCGACCTTCTTCGTGGTAGTTTAACAAGCCCGAAGGAGACTCAAGGATTTTTTGGATTAACAAGAAAGAAAAATACCATAAAAATAATGCTCGATCTTCTTCGTGTTAATTTAACGAGCCCGAAGAGGGAGACTCGAGGATTTTTCGAATTAACGAGCAAGAAAAATACCATAAAAATAATTCTCGACACTTCTTAATCTCATGCTTGACATTATAAGGGTCTATGCCATGCATTTACTCATAAGACCAAGGGAAAACATCGTGGAAATCCTTAAAAGGGTAGGTGAAGCTCATAATTTCATCAAGATTGCGATTGGCTCCAATCTGTACGTTTTCCATGATGCCCGTCGTGACAGAAATATCGACGAGCAATGTCTTTGAAATATTTCCCATGTTTCCTTCCGAGTCCAAAGATTGGATAGTTGTATATGGTGAGGAAACGATTTTAGGTGCGTCAGGTGATAGGATTTGAAGAGGCACCATCTCCAAATTAGATATCGAAACACGATGGTGCGAGTCCTCCTAAGGTTGCTCTTCTAAACTCATGATTTCTCTAATAGCTTCGTTTGTAGGTAGGACTTGATTGATTGGATCGAAAGAAGGAGCAGTTATGGAAGGGGCAGTGGTATTTTTGGTTGTAACCAAAGTGACCGGAGATTTAGATGTAGATTGAATGGCTTGGTAGGCCAATTTAGCTAGTGACAACAACAATTTTTCTCCGTAAGTGTCAATATCTGAAGGGGCCATGAGGATCCAAGGATCAGTCGGTTCGTGTGGAATGGATGAAACCATAGAGACCATCTATGGAAATGTGGGTTGCGGAAGAGGGAAACAACCCATCTAGGAAGAGCCCTTCAATAGACCAGTACCTATACTGACATAAGAGTTAGGTACACCACCCACTAAGGGTACATAGCCGCTAGGAAACGGGGAGTAATCTAGGGTGCAAACGGACAGCTAGTCCAGTGTGACTATCTTTCCAACTAAGGGAAATAGGATGATACGAAAGACCAAAGACACAATGGAATTCATGGGGTAAGTCCAAGTGTGGCCCAAAGGCAGATTATAGTCGATTTTATGATCCACAACCTCGATATCCACCGATACCGTTTTCTCACTCAAAGTGATGGGGTAGTCGGCAAGGTAACCTTTTGGGATGAAAGTGTGGCTTTCGAAAGATTTAAGGGAGGTCGATGATGGGGATAGGGTTGGAGAACACAAAGTGAGCCAACATGAAGCCAACATGATGCAGGTAGAAGCACCTTCGTCAATAAAAGTTCTATGTATACCTTTACCTTTTGAAAATATTCGCACCTGAAATGCAAGCTGGTGAGAAAGTGGAGGTTTACACTTTTCCATGTCAAAAATTGCAAGCATGGAATCCTGTGGGTTGATACCATCAATGGCTGAAAGCAAATATTTCCTTTGTGCTAGACATGTTTGTAATACTTTGAGCACCGACATAGCCGATGGTGTTTGTGCCAAGTCTTCTACAAAGTTTTAGTTTTGGGCAGCACGTGCATATGTGTTGTGCATTGTGCGTCTAAGTGACCCTTTAGGGGGGCGAATCACAAGGTTAGCAATTGGCCTTTCGATATCCAAATCATTAGTCGACGGTGGGTTTTGACTTGAGGAAGGTTCCTCTGCATAAGCGATAGGAGCTCCATGAGATTTGGCACTGATTTGTAGATCTACCATTTCAAAGGTGTAAATTGTAGAGGGTCCTTCACCAGCTGAAGGATGTTTCGAACCACCATTGCCCCCTTGTGGGGGTTGGGGTTGGTTTGTAATAAGGTGTTACTACTGCTGAGCGGGGAAAGGATTATTCAGGACAGCAGGGGTCCTTCCAATGTCCCTTTTAGCAATGAAATATGTGCATTCCTAAAGACGCAAACACAGATATGTCATGTGGTCTTGTGCACATATTTTGGAAGGGAATTGGGTGGGTTTATCCTTTCCATCGTTAGGAAGTGAAACAACCTTCTTCTTTGGGTTTTGCTGCTTTGTTGACTGACCCTCAAAAGGAGCAGTCTTTTTCTTATTCTTCTTGTTCTTACCACCAGATTTTTGCGTAGGCTACACATAGTTTATCATGGTGGTAGGAAGAGCAGTCGATTTGGTAGAGGGGTCCACTGACATTTGGGCAATGTGACCAGTAAGTTGTTTTACAACAGCCCCGAAGGTTGTGTCGATAATCCCATCGGTGTGCGCTCCAGGGTGTTGAGTAGTGGGAGCATTGGAATTGCGAGGGATTTGGGGATTACGTTGTAAAGAGTGCCAAATACAAATATATCAAATCTAAATGTTGGGCATGACATATGGATTGGTCTTCTGTGACGACACCACCTAAGGCGACATCCGTAGTGATTTTGGGGAGTAGAGACTTGTAGAACCAGTCCAGTAAGAGATAGTCTGGGAGGGGAGCTTTGACTAACCTCCGCCTATGTCTCCATTCATGTATATGATCATAAATGTGGGTGGTGGTATCTTGATGTAATGAAGTGAGGAGTTCTGTCCCAGTCTCATAGTGGATGGGTAGCTGGAAGTGCTTTAAGAATTCCATCGCTAGAGTGTCAAAGGTATTGGCTAACACGCATGGTAACTTGATGTACCGCTTGGATGTGTTGCCAGTAAGGGTGCGAGGAAAAAGACGTGACCATATACTATCATCCACCATGGAGTTAGAAACACACCAAAGATGATAGGTGGTGATATGGGTACCCGAATCCTCCCCTTGTTTCCGTTCGAACATAGGGATGTCTTTCGGTATTTTATGCGGGATTGGCAGCCAGAGTAAGTTATGATAGATGGTGTCATTTCTAAGTTTTTACAAGTCGGGGATATCCAATGTTGCTAAGAAAGGCAGAGTGTGTGATTCCCCCAAATCTGACCAAGGCGATGACATATGACTTGAGGATCCTTTCGGTCCTCCCATTGTTTGATTCCCAATATTATACATAGGTTGCGTGGTATAGTAATTGCCTTGGGGTATGGCATTGTAATGTGGATTTCCATGGGGATTGTGATGCTGGGGTATAGAATTTCCCCCAAGATAAGCAGTGCCCCCTTGACTCATTTGAGGTTGTGAGTAGGGTGCCCCCATGGGTTGGTTGGGACCTCCTTGAGGATTCCCCCCCACCATAGAACTAACCATATGTCCTTGACTGGCATAAGGGGTGGTCATGTCAATCAGTGACTAACCTGCATGCCTGGAAACAGAGGGGGAACTGTTACGTTCCTGACCGGTATATGCATATTGGGAGTGCCCCCAGATATTTGGATCTGGGGGTTAGAACTATACAATGGATTCCAACCATATTGTTGGTTGAAGGGACCCCCGCTAACTGTGCTATATTGAGCGTTATAAGGAGCGTTGTATGTAGCACTTGTCAAAGGTATATATTTTGACACTTAAGGGGTGGAACCCGACATAGTCTAGGTTCCACTCGTGGAGGGTGTCATGTGAGAGTTTTTACCTGGGACAAATGGGATAGCAGGGTTCTCCATCAAAGGTGTGGTAGTGACTATCGACTGGGGAAGTGGTGGAGGACCAAAAGTGTCCAAAAAGTTCCACAATCTATTATTCATTAACGGGATGGGTGGAAGTGTTCCAACTGAAGACAAAGGAGGTACAGGTGCAACGTGAACCAAGAGTGGGTCCAACAGATTTGTGATTGGAGGGTTATAGGGAGGAAGAAATGATGCAGTAAAGGAATCCTCTGGTAAGCCTGAATCGTTAGTTGTCCAAACTGATTCTGTGTGAGATCTGAGAGATTGATTTCTCAAAGATGAGGAATTCAGTTCACTAGAGCTTGGTGGATCTTCCATAATGAGTGGAGGAAGTCCGAACAATCGTCTAGATTGACGACAAGGGCTGGATGTAGCCACGGTGACCGATAATTTTTTATTAATAAATTTTATTTTGATTTTTATTAAATCACAATGATAACACTCTAGCACCTAGAAATAAAAAATACACTAAGTGAATCAATTAGAAAATAGAGGGAAATGACCTTGTCTGATAAGAACTGAACACTGGAGATGAAACCCAGTATCATAATGCATAACAGAGAGGGTTGGCCAAATGTACAGTTACGGTTACTATAGAGCTTCGCCCGAATCTTAGATTGAGGGGTCAAGTACTCTCGTGAAGATGAGCACCCTCCCAAAAACTAAAGATAGAGTAGGTCCATCTGTGTTAGGTACCAAGGCAGCCCGCCCTAGTCACCTTGTGTAAGTCCCTAAAAGTATGGTCAGTAAGGATACCTCATATCAAAGACACTACTATGAGGGACATAGTTGCAGATAGTACGCTATGTGGGTAGGATACCTGAGCCCCCGACTCAGCTCCGGAATCCCCAAAGGTATCCACAATACACAGAATACCAAAAAGAGTTGTAAGCGAAGGCGGGCTACCTTCACTTACAGTCTGATGTTGTCTTGTATTTAGCTTTTCTTTTAATGGAGTGGTCCGAGTAGTATGAGTGCAGAAGGAATTTTCTCTCTTTTAATGACACTAGTTTTGGTTTCTGATCTTGGGTAGTTTACTCACACTGCCTATCCCAAGATCCTAGCCTGAACTAATGTCTTTTTGCTCTAGACAGAGTTACTGATTGATCTTAGGTAGATTTTATGTGTACGTTTTTAGTGTCTTCAGTAGGGGTTTTGATGTATGATATTTGGTGGGACTCTGACTCAAAATCATGAAAAGGACAATGTTTGAAAATATTCAATTCGATGAAATAAGTTGTATTCTATAAGGGAGAGTCTTTCATACATCCATATTTGTTCCATGCATCCTAGTCATTATAACACAAGCATAACCGACATAAATTTTTCAATGCTTTCTAGCAACTATTTCAAACCAAATAAAGCAGATTTTAACAAGCTAAGCAGAAGAATGAACAAAAAAATTTGATTTTTCCTTTATAAAAACTTTTAAGAAAGAAAAAAAAACTATTTCCTAAAAAAAATTTTCAGGACACAGATTTTGCTAAAAAAATACAGTTGTAGATCCTTTATCAGTCCATGAGTAGGTTTCCCATCCCTTTTGAGGTTACAAACATAGCTACATGCCAAAATTTGGGTGACTAATGTTCTATGCTAGAGGCCATAGAGAGTTACTGGAGGTACTAACACATTGTTTGTGCAAACACAGAGCTTTATAAAGCTCTGTTTACTCTGCGAACCTGTGTTAGTGTGGGAAAATACTTCAAAATAGGGCTTTTGGGATCACATCCTGGGCTGAATATATGAAGGAAGAATTTCGCAAGGTCTTGATGGGTTAGAAAAGGAATGCAGAAGTATAGGAAGGCCTAGAAGGAGGAGGACACTAGGAACTTTCCGGGTGAACTGGGAACTAATGTATAGTCCCCAGTGGAGTTGCCAATTCTGCTATAGGATAAAATGCACGGTGTATGGAGAATGGAGATACCCTCAAGGGTCTTCCCGGGACCCTTGGAAGACTGTAAGATTATCTGCAACTGTCACAAAGCTACATGCATGTCCATAAACAATAACTAACTATCCAAACAAGACAGATTCATTATCTCAAGCCTCCATGTAGGTTTGCTGGAGAGCATAATGCAGCTAGGTGGAAGTCCCTCGAGCCGGCTCCAGATCAAGTCCTGCACATAGAAGAGACAAGCATAATCACATCATATAACCTTGATAATGAATACATGAATATATAAAATACATCTAGTTACACATAACTAAGCTACTCATGCTAAAAGGTATTGGACAAACAAATAAATGAATGTAGTACCAACACCATGGAGTAGATAGCATAGGTGCAGTTCTATATTAATGTCAATGGAGTGATTATAACCATCTATTGCATCAGCCTTCCCTTACCCCTCCATCTCCTCTCTCTCTCTCTCCCTTCTTACCAACTTCTTATGCTTAGATTTGAGACTATGCTCAACAATCAAGTAAGCTATCCTTTCAAATGATCTGACCTCTATCACCACAGCCCTACATTTGCTTATGTAGCATTCAAGTTAGGGTTGCCAAGTTCCTCCATGAGTTTCTTTAGGTAAAAGCAATGATGTTGCCATGCTTTTGAGCTATTTCCCATTTGTCGCCTTCATTAGGATTAGAAATCCCTCAAATATGTCAAACTCTAGATGTTTCCTTGCTTTTCTAAGTAGATTTAGGAGGGAATATAGAGATATTTATGAGTCAATTTGCTCCTTTGACCTATATATTCTCATTAGGATCCAATAACGTTGTCCCTGAACCAATAAGTAGAGTTAGTAGGGTCACTAACTCTCCCTTAGGCTTACAGAAAAGATTTATAAAGCATGTTGTCAGTATATAGACATCGTTAGTATGGAAACAAGGCCTGTGATTTTGGCTGTTGCTTCAGCCATCATGTCTTTCTCCTCTGAGTTGATGAGGAGGTCATTTTCTTGTATAAAAAATTATGCATGTTCTTTCTGTTCAACTCTAAATCCTCCTTGGTAGAAACCTATCTCAGCTACTCCAAGTACTTTTCAATCTCCTTCCTAACTTCGTGTTTGCATTTAGCTTCGATGAGTGTTATGTAGTCAACTCACAAAATAGAAGAAAATATAGATCAATGACCTCAAAATCATCCTCTTCAAGGGGGAAACCTCCTTTACATTACACAAATGAACAATTCTTAGATTATACAAATGACAAAACCTCCTTTCTATATATAGGAGTCTAAGGGGTCACAATATAATCAAAGCCTAAATAACAATAATAATATAAGGGCACAACAATAACAATAGTGGGCTTCTATGGGGCACAATAATAACAATATGGGGACAATAGGGGCACACAAATAATAATAAGGGCTACAATGACAATAGTAATGGGGAAATCACTAGTATTATAGGGACCTAACATGCCCCTCTCCTTCAAATAAGTGTTTTCCTCAATGCTTAAGTAGTTATGGATGCTTCTATATAAAATTCTCATCCTCCCATGTGGAATCTTTAGCAGTCAAGTTCTTCCACTTGATGAGATACTCTGAAATTGATGGATTTAATAGCTGTCGAGTTCTTATTTCTGTGACTACTTCAGGTTCTAATATGATTTTTCCTTCCTTGTCAAGTTCTGGAAATATTGTTTGAACTACGAGCTTGTCACCTATAACCTTCTTTAAGCATGAAACATGGAAAACTAGGTGCACTTGAGAAGTTGCAGGAAGCTCCAATTTATATGCCATGGTACCAATATTTTGCAGCACCTTGTATGGACCATCATACTTTGGTGATAATTTATTATCCTTCTTAGCTTGCTTGAGGGACATTTTTTATATGGTTGTAGTTGTAGGAATACCCACTCACCTACATCAAAGCATATTTCATTGTCATGTTGATCAGCCTATTGTTTCATTCTATTATGCGCCAAAGTGAGGTTATCCTTTAAAAGTTGCAGAATTTGTTGTTGATGCTTAATGTGATATTCCACTACTTGAACCTTAGAATTTTCTCTTAAATATTATGTGATGGGTAGTGGATGATATCCATAAAATGTCATAAATGGGGTCATTTTTGATGCAGTATGGAAGGAAGTGTTATACCACCATTCAGCCAGAGGCAACCATTTGACCCATTATTTTTGTTTATCAGATACAAAGAAATGAAGATATCCTTCCAAACATTTGTTTACTATCTCATTTTTCCCATCAGATTGAGGATGATAAGATGAGCTATGAGCTAACTGAGTACCAAGGCAAGAAAATAATTTCGTTCAAAAAAATCCAGTGAAAGTGGGATCTCTATTACTTACAATAATCTTTGGGTTTCCATGTACCTTTTGAATTGTTTCCATAAATGCAGTAGAAAACGTATTGGCTTTAAATGGATGATATAATGCACAAAAGTGTGCATACTTGGTAAGTCAGTCAAATACCACCATGATGACACTCTTTCCTTCGAACTTGGGTAAACCTGTGATAAAATCCATTGAAACCTCCTCCCAACATTGGCTTGGAATGGATAAAGGTTGTAATAGACTTGGGGTCTTAATTGTTTCAACTTTATTTTGTTGGCAAACAAAAAATTCCGCCAAAAACTTTTGAATATCCAATTTAAGGCCATCCCAAAAAATTCCTTCTTAACCCTGTGGTAAGTTTTGAAAAACCCTAAGTGCCCTCCCAAGGGAGAGGTGTGCAATTCCATAAGAATCTTTTGTTTGAGTTGGGAATTCTTACATAGGTATAAGAGATCTTTTTACCATAACGAATCATTTTTCCAGCTAAATGTATCATATGTACTGGGATCTTGTTGTAACTTTTGAATAAGTTCCCACACTTCTTCATCATTCTTCCATTCATCCCTTGCTTCATTTATCCAATCTGGTTGGATAATAGAAATGGCACAAATCAATACTTCCACATCGTCATCCTTTCTTGAGAGTGCATATGCCACAACATTTTGGTTCGATTTTTTAAAGATGATTTAAAACTTATAACCCAACATCTTTGCAACACAGTTTTTCTTCTCTTATGAAGATAATCTTTGTTCTAAAAAGTATTAAAGGCTATCATGATTCATTTTTACCTTGAAGTGTCTTCCCATTAGGTCGGATCACCATTTCTTAAGTGTATGTATTATTACCAACATTTCCTTATCATAAATAGCCTTGTGTAAATACTTTCCTTTGATTGAACAACTTTCGAAAGCAATGGGTCTTTATTCTTGCATTAAAACAACACCAATTCCATTTCCTAAAGCATCACATTCCACAATAAAGTTTTTTTTGAAGTTTTTCGTAGCTAAGACCTGTGCTTAGCACATTGCCTCTTTAAGATGTGTTGATGGTGCTAGACCCACCAACATGTCAGGGGATCTCCCTGGTAATAATTCCCAATTATACCTCAGACTGTTTGGTGTCGGAGTCCCAACAGTGGGTCGTACCATAATTCCTTGACCACGATTTTGCATAGAAGCAAGTAAGATAGCTCTGTTGGTAGCAAGGGTGTGACAACTGCAATGAGGCAAGGAAGGTGCATGAGAGGTTCCAACACATGCGGGTTGAGATGAGTGCACCCCTTGGAAACTTGTGATAGCACGAAGTTAAGAAGGAAACACACGAGCAAAGATGCATCACAACATGGAAGGCAAGTTAGCTAGAAATCCAAAGTGATGGTTAAACCAACAACATATTTCAGAAATATTCATACATAAATACACAAATATTTATACATGCATGCATAAGTAAACAAATACATATATCATTTACAGTAAACTAGATAGCATAGAATACAATACAACATATGCATGAAATGTGTTGGCTCTTCTTATATTAAGAAGTGTAAGTTCTAGTCATTCAATACAACCGCCTACTCCTCCAAAGAGATGTACTAGCTCTGTGCAGTGGAGAAGCCAAGGCTCATTAAAATATTGTCCAAGCTCTCTCCAAGATAGTCTTATCGAAAGCTTGGTTGACCAAAACACTTTACAATGAGTTATGAGGGACTATTTATAGCAAAGGGTGGGGTGATCTTGACATTCTCTTTTGTGACAGTTCATCTACCCTCAAGACTCTTCATCTACTCTATGTCTGTTACATCCAACTATTGACACTTGACTTACACTTGACAAAATGATATATGACATGGCACGTCATGGTAAATTTTAGGGGCGAATTTTAGCCCAAGGGGCGAAATTTAAGGGGTTTTTCATTTTAGAAGGATGGAATTTTTATAAAACACCCATTTCATATATTCAGCCCAACTTTTATTTAATTTTTTTTTTTCATTTTAGCCCCTAAAAAAAGGGGCAGATAAACTATGAAAACACTAATTTGACCCGATTCACCTATTTTGGGAGTTTATATTTCATTACAATCGCCCAATTTTTTGCTTTTCAATGTTAAATTCATTTTCAATCGCCCATTTTATGGTTTGGGAGGTGGTTTGGGAGGTTTTATTTGGTCCCAATAAATAAAAATATAAATAAATTGGAGGTATGGTAAATAAATAAAACCTATTTTTATACTTACTCCAAAGGTATGGTAAATAAATAAAAATTTATACTTACTCCAAAGGTATGGTAAATAAATAAAAATATAAATAAACTAGAGGTATGGTAAATAAATAAAACCTGTTTTTATATTTAGTCCATAACCCTCTTTCTATTTAAGAAGGATCAAAATACAGGTTTTATTTAAGTGAATGTTATGGGCCAAATACCATATCTATAAAAAGAGGTATGGTAAATTAATAAAAATATAAATAAACGAGAGGTATGGTAAATAAATAAAACATTTTTTTATATTTACTCCATAAGTCACCTTATATTTAACACTCAGAAAATGTGTTATATTCAGGTGAAGCCTATGAGACAAATACTATGTGCCAAATACCATGGGCCAAATTATTATTATTTTTTTTCTCTGTAACATCTAATTCTATTAACTGGAAATCATAATAATTTTACATAAGTTGGTGGCTGCAAGGGCAGAAGCCCGCAAGCCTTTCACATTAAAAAACTGCCCCATTACTGTAGAAACCAGGGAGAATCAGAGACATACAACCAATTATATTGGCTTTACAAGCATACAGAGAGTGATGAACCAGAAGATAAACAGAGAAATAGAACTGGTAGGCCGGGTCCAAGAAAAGAACAGACGTCGCGTCGATGAGAGACCCAAAACTGGAATTGATGCTGTCAAGCTGAGTCCTGGCCAAAATGCTTGGTCAATGCTCCTGGAGCATCCACCTAAGAACCAAAAAAGAAAACCACATCGCCAATTATTCATTTTTCTCAGCTTCCCCCTGTGTCTCCTCGGCTTCCAGACACGCGTCGTCCTGACTGAGTAGCTCTTTATCACCCAACACTTTACCTTCCGGCACCTTGTCGGTGGTTCTTGCATCGGTCTACACTTCGAATTGATCACAATAAACTAGGGGAGGGATTATGGGGGACAAATTGACCTGGATAACCGGTTCAGTCTCCCTTTTTATACCCATAGAATTCTTGGCAGAAGAGCGCTCACTACTGTGAGAGGAATTGGGGTCAATGCAGGAGAGAGGAGCGACCTGGTTAACTTCTTCAGACATGATAATGGTTATCTGGGCGGAAATCAGAGGTATATTCAGGTTACTCTGGAATTTGAAATGGGTGGACTAAAAGGCACTGTTAGGAATGGGCTGGCGAGAAGGATTACTGGGAGGAGGATCCTCAGGAGAGGAGGAAAGGTTGACGGTCGTGAGCACAGGGTTGGGCGGAGGATGAGCAGAGGGTCACTTGCTACTGCCAGGGCAATCACCCGAGCGGGTTTGCTTCCCTGGACGCTTCATGTTACTAACAAACACCGAAAACCCAAAAGAACAGATCCTAAACCCAGAAGAATGCCTCAAATGAACCGTAGGCTCGAGAGAATAAACAAAGGATGCTCGAGACCGAGAAACCGAACAGATATAATTGAGGTTGCAATGAATAAACCACTTACCCCATGCCACCGAAGGATTTCCTCTGTGCAGCACGCAGGTAGAATGGAGGTGTTGCATATTCAAACCCGAACCGGCTCGAATCTCATCTCTGAAACCAGATGCATTCTCACCTTCGCATCCTATCTGAAGAACAAACTGAGCACCAGAAGCCTGAACCCAGGAAGTGGAGAAAACTACGGGGAGCTCCATGTAAATAACCCACAGAAGGCAGCTTCGGGCTTCGGCCTGCATTAATGGCGTCAGCCTGCTCCAGCCTACGACCATAAAAACATTATTCCCGCAATCGGCAGAGGTCTGGGGCTCCACGCTGCGAAGCAGGTGGCAGTACCAGGGGCGTTTAATATGCATGAATGCCATTTATGGATGGGACGGCACCCGAATCCGGGAATGGGCCAAATTATTATTAATACCATGCAAAAAGAACATTATTAACCCGAATATTAGTATCATTAAAAGTAAAGATGGCACATGGTATTGACCCAAATACTATGTGCCAAATACCATGGGCCAAATTATTATTAATACCATGCAAAAAAACATTATTAACCCTAATATTAGTATCAATAAAAATAAAGATGGCACATGGTATTGACCCATTGTATTCACGTGGAATGTAGCCTATTTAAAGGGGGAATTAAATCAACATAGATCCATATTTACTCCCTCTCTACTAAGCGTCGAGAGGGATCAAATATCGTGTTATGAAAACTAGCATACAGTGAAGGGGGGAATTAAATCAACATAGATCCATATTTACTCCCTCTCTACTAAGCGTCGAGAGGGATCAAATATTGTGTTATGCAAACTAGCATACAGTGAAAAAATATTTGATCCTCTCGGGGCTTGGTAGATCAAGAGTGAAAATGGATCTTGTAATTTAATGTCACTTAAACATTTTAACTTGGTTAAAATAAAAAAATAAATAAAAATCAATTATTAATTTTATTAATTTTATAAATTACTAATAGTAGTTTTTAAGCTCCAGGTTATGATAACCCATGGTATTGAACCATGGTAATACCATGGTATTCATGTGAGCATAGACTATTTAAAGGGGAAATTCTATCAGCTTAGATCCATATTATCCATCTTAATTCTGGGTCTACCAAGTGTTGAGAGTGATAAATAGATTTCATCCCTCTAAGAGTGGTAGATATGGAGTTAAGATGGATATAGGCTGGTTTTTATGATAATGAAGATATTAAATAGACTTAGGAAATTATATTGTAAAAAACATATTAAGGTGAATGGTTAAAGCTACATTTAGTCACTTCACAAAATTTAGTAAAAAATACCAATATATCCATTAATATTGTTTTTTCTAATTTAACAAAAAAAATAAAATCAAAACAATGAAATCTTTCACTCTTTCCACATCACCCTCGTAGAAGAGAGATAATCCCTGCCCATATTTCCCACCATTTTTCAAACGTTCTCAATATGATACCTTCATGAAAAAGTTAAGGTACTGAAGTTGGATTAGTTGTTTTAAAAATATGTTGGTTTGTACAAACTTTCATCTTCTTTGTTATTCTTAGTTTGTCATAATGATTTGTGGGGGTTGGGTCACTGCACCATATTGTCCTAAAAGGCGGAGATTGTGCACCAAAAAGGAAATTAATCCAAATGTTACAACGTTGTTAAAAAATGAAAGATGTATGAAGGTAAGGAATTTGCTATAAGAAATTTAGATTGGGAGAGACGTAATTAAATTTTATTATTTAGTTGAAGATTTCTAATTAAAATAAGAATAAATCTACATTTATATATTTATATATTGATTGGAAGGCTTATGAAAGTAATTACTTATTTTCATTAGATCCCCTTTAGGCCTTTGGGATACCTACTACTTTCTTATATTATATAGTTGGGGCTTGCTACTTGTTGTCGTGTTGGGGTAAACAAACTTGATGTGTTTTTTTTTATCTCGCAGTTGGAGTCTATGGAATAAGAAAGAAATTTGATAGCTTGTCAAAAGTGGTAGCTTGAAAAAAGTGGTAGAGAAAAGATTAATCTCTCCTACCTTGACAGAACTGGACAAGATCAACACCTACAAGAAATTTGTTGTGGAATATTATCAAAACTAATAGAAGGATATGAAAGAGTGTACTGTAAGAACCTTCACAAACATGGCCACTGAAGCTTGCGACATTGTTTGTAGGAATATAAAATTATGTTTCTTTTTTCCAAAAATGTATGTTAGTATATTAGAGCTTAATGAATATGTTTTCCTATTATCATATATGGTTTCATACTTTAACAAAACATTCGCCAAGACTTCACAACGTTTTATTATTCAGTGAAATATTTTCCAAGATCTTACAAAATTTTATAATTCAGTGAAAGATTCACCATGCCTTTAAAAGATAATATAATGTGGTGAGAGATTCGCCAAAAAAATTATATATACATATTACATTACTGATAAAGTCACCTCCCATTTTTCCTATGGATCATTGGGATTTGTTGATTTATTATACATATAAATTTAGGGTGGTTCTTAAAATTTTCCCTGATGCACATGCACCCATGTGAGACAAAATGGCTTGACCAAGCCATGCTAGACATCAGTATGACTTAGACAATCATGGAAGTTCAACTCTTCAACATCCTCGTAGTGATCAACAGTAACATCTTTCTGGAACCTGACTCTTGCCTCTATAGTATCCGAGTACACTGCTCGAGCTCCTCTTTCCAACTCGTCTGAAAGCATGCGCATCATTGTCTTTAATGCAGTCAGACCAACAACATACTTGTGCATGATGTCTGCACTAATGGGAAAGTATGGGCTTGTGGCAATGTGCATCAACTCATTGAAGTACGAGTCAAGCTCTAGTCGAACCTATGCCTTTGTCTTCACCTGGGTGAGAGTCCAAATAGATGGGATCGCATGTGCATGCAACAGAACATCCATACTCTTGAATACATGTGTATGGGAAGCCTGTATACTAGTGATGAGCTGCGAGCTCTTCATAGTTCTCAATCTGACTCTGGATACGTGCCTTTATCTCGACCGCACTAGCCTTCATCATCTTAGGCAAGTGAAGCAGGGCTCCCTTGTATCTCATCATCAAATTTTGCATGTAGTCAACAACAACATGCAATTTCACCAAGATATGTTCTCTTCTAGCACATCACTATTGCCATCTGTTGAGATGGATCACTGCCTTATGCACGGTACCAAACTTGGAGTACAATGGTTGCATAACTGTGTCAAGGGAAAATATTTCATCTAGTATTCCCTTCTTTAGTTCAGCTTGGGCAGATGCTTTCACCAACTCTCCTCCTTGCTTGGCCATTTGTAGATCCTTACCCATTCGCTCATTCTCAGCTATCATAAAGAAAACACTTGAGCTAGTGGCTTTAGCATACACTCTAGTAGCATCAGCTAAGGCTGTTGGATGTTTATGCACGTCATACGCAATCACTCGTTGCTCAACTTGCCCAAGAGATGTGTGATCATTTAGAGTCGACACTCTGCAAGACTGCCCAACTCTATGTTGAGACTCATCAAATGAGATGTTATAGATCTCTCCTTTGGACTAATCTCCAAGGATTTTAGTGCCTCCTTGGTCACTTGAGACTTGCTCATATTCTGGATGCGGTGAAGCGGGAAAGTCAACCTCTTGGTGGTGAGGCATGAGGTTGTTGTCCTATTCCAATTCCTATTGTTACATATGCGTATCCAACCATGGAGGTGCTTTCTCTATCTCATGAGCAAAGTCCTGTTCCTATGATTGTTCACCTTGTCTACATGATGCCAGCTATTCAGATGATTCCGCAACCTATACGGGTGTTGTTTCATTGGTTTTCACATGTTGCATCCCCTGTTGTACCTATTTCTGCTGCGCTTCTCTCTCCTTTTTGCACAGTTCTTTTTCCTTCTGGAGTTTCTCCTTCAGCTCATGTAACTCCTTCTATGTTTCCTCTATTCTTCTCTTCTCCTTCTACCTTTGCGTGATTCTCTTGTCGTGTTGTTGCTTCTTTGCCTCTATAGCCAAAGTTGCTTTCTCTACAAGTGGATCTACTCAGAACTTGCATCTTTTCTCTTCCTCCATGTAATTTGCAATCTTCCTCTTTCTTTTTCATACATGGTCATCTTACTCCTGCTACTACTGCTGCTTCTAGTGCTCTAGGGATGCTACTTCATGTTGCCTTGCTAACCACTCCACAACGAAGTTGACCTGTTTATTGGGTCTGGAGAAACTGTAGCAATATCTCCATGGGTCCTCCTCCCCCAAATGAAATGCCTTGTGGATCGAGTTGAATTGTACTCTCGTGCAATGATATTTCACAAGACAATGTGTGTCATAATTATTATAACTTCAAAGGTCAAATGGATACTTCTTCATCTGCTCTGCTTCGACATTTGCTTGCTTGAAACTCTAAATCTCATATAACCCAATCTGCAACAGAAGTGTGTGCCAAGGTGCCTTCTTCTTCCAGTGCAGTCTAAAATCTTGCCGAGATGTGATATGCTACTTCCTACATGACGAGTATTTCCAAGGAAAAATTCGGTAGAACATGTGGAGGCTTCTATGCGTTGAAAATTCATATGAAGGTGTCAAACGGTGAGGCATACCAATCAGAAAATTCTATCAGTACCTCCATTGTTGCCTTTGACATGTAGGGTGGATCTTGTTCGAATATCATCTTGTAAATTGGGGCAATAAAATGATCGGACACCCGCGTGATAACTACTCTAAAGTTGCGTTTGGACACCAACTTACAATACATGTTCAGAATAGTCTCTACTGGTGACCATGCCCACTTCAAGCTCGAGAACTCCTATTGGGCACAAATCGCATCTAAGATGTAGGCGGGCATGTAGACCTTTGCTTGCATATCTTCGGGTGATTGTCGAGCCTTTGTTACTTGTTCCTTCCACTGATGAGGCAACATGTTGGGTCAGTTACATGGTTTGCCCTCTTTGGCCAGTTGGTTCAGTGCAATCACCCAACTCTGTGGGAAGGCCTCCACGCTTTCTTGGCCATACAGTCAACATGAAAATATGACCAAGTATTGATATGCCTTCTGCAGTATCTTAGTCTTGTAGATCTGGTTGGGTTTCATCCTGAATCTAGCCGGCTTCTTTACCCAGTGCATCAGAATGTCTTTGGAGTTGGAACTGCTACTGGGTAAGTTGAAGGGAGTCTCCATGATATTCACAGGCTCTAACATCTGATACATCTCATCATAATCCTCTACCTAGAAGGTTTCAATCTTCGTCCCACTGAAACTGCTCATAGTCATTGTCTCGGGATCAATGTGTGAGACGATCCAGTGTATCATGTCCGCACATGGGAATGCGGGGTATCTACATGCAATTTTGTACAAGCGAGACTTGTGAATGTTCACATAAACCTGACAGTCTTCAAGGTCTTCCTAAAAGTGCCTGCAAATGCTTCATTGACCTTTTTCCATTTCAGCTTGATCTCCTTGTCTAGAAACAACTTGGTATCTTCATAGATCGGTAGACTTGAGGACACTCATTCAACTGCTGCCCCAGTTGCAATTCCATCAATGTCCTTTGATATTGCTCTACTGGAGGCCATTGATCCTATACTTCTAAGAGGCGGATGAACACTTGAAATATATGGAGACAAAGTGACATGCATGGCAATAAATCTATCAGTGAAAATCAAAGCAAATTTGGGGAATGACATAACACATACCTGGGGAATGATAGGCAAATATTGCACAATTTCTTCTAGGAGGCTGGGAGACTGGCTACCAGACTTGCACAAAAAGTAGTCTTGGCTATCTAGGGAGGCTGGCTAGCTTTTGGATTTATGCAATGCACAATCCATGCTAATTGTTGACTGTTGGAACTGCACAATGCACAATTATAGTTGGCAATGACTACAGGCTTAGTGATTTCATTGCGCAATTTTTTGGGCCATCAGCCACTGTCCCTCAAAAATACACAAAGCCCTGGAGGATAGTTTGTGGGTAGAAATGCACATTTTTGGAGAGGAAGACAAAGCCTTCCTTCCCTCGATTGCACAATGTTGTCTTGGTAAGGAAAATTGTGGACTAAGGCTGCCCAAACCCACCGATAAGCAACTAAGAGCAAATGTGAAAGTGAATATGTAGTGATACTAGGTGAAATCAAAAGTGATTGATCGTGCATGCAAACATTGAATGGAATATTCATAAAACAGAACAACATGCATGTGGGTGAAGCGAGTCGTCGAATCAACGACCGTTTGTGCAAAACAATTTCATGCATGCGACAACAGTGAGATAGCAACGAAAGCTAAAACGATGCTAGTACAAGCTAGTATGCATGTCAACAATAGCAAGTTTTCAAAGAAATCAAGAAAACAACACTCACACAAGAAAAAACAAAAAAAGTGACAATAATGCTGAAAAAGACAAGTTGAGGCCAATTACCCATGAATAGCTGAGCCGTATGTGTTGAAGAGTCCTAAATGTGCTATGGGATGTTAGAGCTCTGTTGTGGCCACAACCACCACCCATTCAAAACTTGCCTTGGAAACAATTTTGGATGGGTCCCCGAGAAGTTAATATTGCATCTCTCTAAATGATCGGTTTTACCTGAGGGATTTAGCTCTCTGGAGAGTCAAATCTTCCATTCACAAATGGTTAAAGCCCCTTAACAAATCCCTCGCATATAACCTTGTTTAAGCCCTTCATTCATATGCTTATCGGGATTTATTTAACTCACAAAACCCTCCATCGCATCATTATTCTTGTCATAGCTCTTTATAGCAGAAATGCTAAAAAAACATGCATAAAACCCCTTCTCCTCCTATTGCAATTAACACTAAGACTTAGTGTTCACAGTTACCTTCCGAACCTGATGGTCGTATTAACCTTATTTTATATATTTCAGATCCAAAGGCTATATCGCTATATCACTATCAGCGGGGTCTCGGGGGTTATACATATATGGCACACCACCATTAACAGGCCCTGTGGTTCTATTAAACACACGATATATATGTATATATATATGTAATATTATAATTATTATGTTATATTGTATACATAATATATATATACATATATATATATATATATGTATATATTTATATGTAGATATGTATATATAATATATATATATATATATATATATAAATATATATATATACATATACATATATAATCTACATTACATATACACATACACATACACATACACATACACACATATATATATATATATATATTATATATATTATATATATATAGTATATATATATATATATATATATATCTATATATATATATATATCTCTATATATTATATATATATATAATATATATATATATATATATATATATGATTATATATATTATAGATATAGAGAGAGAGAGAGAGAGAGAGAGAGAGAGAGAGAGAGATAGATATCAGGTCTGGAAGCCACTTCACATATCGCGATCGGTGGTGCCTGGGGGTCATGCAGTTAGCGGAGAGGCTGAGCTGGACCTGGCAATGGTTATATGCCCAATTACATAACATTTAAAGTCTGACCTACGGCTGGCCATGGGTTTTGTCCATTTTTTCCCTCGTATTTTCAAAAAACACTAAAGTCTGGGTTCTACAAAGGGGAGCCTTAGGTGCCGAACCTGAAGGAATTATGAACTCCAACATATATGCATGTTGGGTCTAGCCAACCGAAAGGCACAATCGACATAGTCTTAATCCCAAGCTCATGGCACGATGTGATCTGATGTGGCTGACCTGACAGGGTATGGGTTACTCCCTATAGTTTTTTAGGTGCAGATTTTGGATGCAGCCCTTATTGGGCAGTGGGTCCCCTGCGTAAGGGTTTTCGAGCTCAAAGCCCACAATTTTGGGTAAAAGTATGGTAAAGGGTCTACGAAGTGCGTGGAGTGTGAACTGTAATGGGTCAAGTCAAAGGGTTGTCTGCCCAAAAATAATGTAAAATAATAGAAAGCAAGTCGGCCTGCCCATGGTACATGGACCATGGGAAGGTATAAATAGAGAAAAGTTCTAAGGATAGAAGTCAATTTTTTTGGTAAGTTTGGACTAAGATCTGAAGTATATGGGTTTGTAAAAGTGAGAGGTGCTCTGAGTCTGTAAGTGTGAGTCGTGGTTGGTAGTAGTTGGAGTAGGATTTGCAGTTGTGTGTGCAGAGGCCTGGTAAAGTCTGCAGCTATGTGCGCGGACCCCTGCAGCTAAGTGCGCGGGACTGAAACTAGTTGTACTGAACAGAAGATTAATAAAGATAAGTGTTTTTGAATTATTGTGCATCTAGTCGCAGATCTATATGTTTATGCTTATGTTCTAGTTTTATGTATATCTATAAGATTTACGGTTGCGCGCGCTGGTTATACTGTTGAATGCTTGATTAAAGACCTTAAAGAACTAGACCAGATCTATAATAAACACCTTAATAATAAGAATCTAAGAAGTGCCTCGCTGCTGAGCTACGTGAAGGCTAGACAGCTATGCAGAGTAGCGCGAGTGTGCAGATCGGTTCGCAGTCCTTCTAGTCCTCATCAAGACATCCCTAGGGTGTAGAAACTTGGTTCTAGCACCCTCCCCTACTACCTTAGGTGAGACTTCAGTCCATGCTCTATGGACTGTTGCCAAAAGGGTTGGTAGTGTGGGATTTGTTTAGATAAAATACTTCCAAACCTGGGTCAGGCCCCAACAAGCCAACAAATGGCTCCATTGCCAGGACTGGGATCTGCCTAAGGGGTATTTGATGTCAGAATACTAGAACCCTACGAAGAAAGAGATTAAAGATTGGTTGGATCAGAAGTTGTTCAAGTTCATGGTACAGGAAAACAAAAACCCGCAAATATCAGAGAAGAGGTGGCTGGATCGCTACATATATACAGAGATCCATGAGATCTTCTTCCCGACCTTCTTGTTAGAACTGTATGAGTGGATCTCGAGGCTAGTTGATAGTCTCGGAAGGTGCAAACTTTATCAACTGATAGTGTGGACTCTAGAGTTGGTGCGTAGGCTTGACGGTTCTGAAGATAAAATTGCATAGGTGGTAGATCATTGACTGGATTGGATAATAGGAGAGTTTATCACTAAATCCGCGATAGACACAACCCTGAGCTACAACAAAGCTAAGCGGCTTTTTCTTAAGGGACCAATAGGTAAGTACATCAAATCGTTGAATACCTGGATTAAAATGTTGCTATGTGAAAAATGGGTTATGTGAATCCATTGATGTTTGGGGTAATGCGGAGTGGAAGAGGCTACCAAGGGATAGAAGGATTAGAGAATAGTCCCCTGATTTCACTTTCGTGAGAAAGCGAGGAGGAGCTCACTAGGTTCTCTCTGAGAAGTGCAGTCTAGTTGATAAAGTAGCGCATTCCACAGTTATCACCTCCATCCATGCCATCACCCACTTCGCCTACATCAACCTCGTCTTCACCCACCCCACCTCCACCACCTCCAAGAGTGGGAATGGAAAGTGCAATCAAGTTGCCCATATTTAGAGGCATAGGAAACGAGGAACCAAATCAGTTCTAGTTTGTGGTAAAGGCAGTATGGGAAGCCCAAGGTGTTACGAATGATAACATTAAAAAGGCTATGTTAATGAGCGCTCTTTGACCTAGTATATCAAGCACTCTAGCGATCATCCAAATGCTGGAATAGAGGAGGTCCAGGATGCATTGAATAAAGAGTTTTTCTGACCGAAATCAAAAACCTAGTTGATCATCAGATTTAAGGAAATTGTGATGCTACTAGGCAAAACCCCTTGGGATCTGGATCAGAGATGGAAGAGTACGATCCATTAGGCTAACATGACGCTGACAGATGTGCAGCACCACGTGTGGTTTGTGGCATCGTTGACACCACATCTGAGGACGACACTGTCTCAACAAAAGATCTCAACCCAGGCTAAAGCATTGGAAATAGCGATGAGGTTGTATGGAACTCCGATACAAGATCCTGGGTTGGGAGTCCAACAGATCCACGCACGACTACAAAACCTATGCTTAGAGATGTAGAGTTTGAAACAAGATAAGGCACGCCAGCCAGAAGCACGTGAAGAGGTGTTGTGCATAAAATGTAAAGACCAAGGCCACGATAAGGATCATTTTCTGATATTCGCGAACAATTTGGTGGGGGGGACCAATGCCATTGAGACTAGAGGCACAAGTGGGGCCAAGTTCAGCACCCGCACTCTAGTGCGCAATCTTTCAGGTGGGAGGAAAGCACACAATAGACAACTGTCATCTATTGCAGAATTTTCCGCAGCCCCCCAGCGGCTATTTTGCAATTTTTGTAGATCGGTGGACCATGATGAATGAAACTGCTGAAGTTATGAGTTGCTAATGGATTAGACACCTACTTACAGGATGCAGACTGATGCGTGAAGTTAGGATCCAGCCGCAGCAATAGTGCACGGTGGATTCCAAGGACGCGGATGGGGACGAGGAGGAAAGGGAACCGGATGAGGGCGTGGACAGTTAATCTGCTACAATCTTGGAGGACCTAGGCACTACGCGTGTGACTGTATGAACCCAACCAGAACATGTTGCCCATACTTTTACCAATTTGATCATGAAGCAGTAGATTTCCCCACACTGATTGCACAGATGCATGAAAAAGGGGTGCTTCAGTCTACTCCCACACAGAACATCCAAATGATGAAGGCTGAACCACACGAAGAGGACCCTAACGTGAACATGGTGCTTAGAAGTGGTACAACCACAGGAGAGGATAAGGGGAATCAACTTGAGGAGGATACATGGGTTCACAAGTCCCCTAAAAAGTAACCTGAGTTTGATTTGGAATGCGCAAAGGAGACATTTATGGAAGCTAAGAAGAACATCGCAGAGGCCTCTACTTCAGGTAGTAAGGATCAAACTGAGCCAAAAATGGATCCTTCTATGCTAACTACCATTTTAGAGACACGCATGAAGCTACTACGGGACCATAAAGCAGTTAAGGGATTATAAGAACTGATAACTAAGTGTGAAAGGTCGGGTGAGCCACGCATGGTCCGAAAACTAGGCAAGCATGCTTTATGCACTAGGCGGGAAATGCGATTGATGACACAAATTGGTGACAATGAGATGGATCAGGTCATTCTGGACTTAGGGTTGGATGAAAATGTGCTACCTAAACAGACCTGGGAATGCATGGGTAGGCCCACACGACAATGGTCTCCTATTCAATTACGAATGGTGAACCAACAAAAGATCCTGCCCATGGGGAGATTGCAAGGAGTAACAGTGGACATCAAAGGCACGAGCACATAAACAGATTTTGAGGTAATATAAATTGTGGATGATAGTAACCCGTACCCCACCTTGTTAGGAATAGACTGGGAAATGGACATGAATGAAGTCATCAACCTAAAGAGATGAAAAATGATATTCGAGAAAAAGTATCTCCATGTAATAGTTCCACTGGATCCAGCCAAAGGAGCACACTACGCTGAACCTATGCGTGATGAAGACAGTGATGATGAACTGGACTACATTTACCAGATAACGACGCAAGACTAGGATTGGGTGAATCCCAAGACGGATAGAAGAATCTCATGGGAGCACAATAGTTCTTTCATGTCAGATTTTGATGAAGAAATAGAGTGATGGCAGAACCGATTGCATGAGGTAACAACGCTGAATTGTAATATGATGGTTAGATCACTATGCTGCGTAATGACAAAAGCAAGGGAACTGCCAACAGATGCAGGTGTAACAAACATGGAGGAAGTTGTAAGCTGCTTTGAAAAGGCCATACTGGAACAAAAGCAGCAGGGTGCACAAACAGGGTCGCTGCGTGTGATGGTTGCACAAGTATGGAGTACACATCAAAAGACTAGGAGGAACTGGCCCGAATATAGAAGGAAGGAATTGGAGGACAAAGTGGTTTAAGTGTCCAACAGCGGCAAGGGATGTAGAGGTATGTTGTGCAACTAACCCCCCACCTAAGAATAAAAAATTAGAATCTGCCACGACAACAGGGAAAGCAATGCATGTTGCTAGCTGTTTGCAATGAAGAAATCGAAAAAAAAGGTGAGATCCTGAACAGAGTTCGCTCGATAAAAAAAACCAATGGGGATCTGCATGTACCAAGGATTTGATGTAGCTATAGGACCATAAGCAAGACGAGGAGTATGAGGGTGATCCTATCATTGATGAGACGAGATGAAACCAGGAGGACAGAGGAAACTCCACAAACCACAACCCCCGCACTTCGGACAGGACACGAGGATCGAGGTAAAGGAATTCGGCGGTTACAGGAAGCCATGCGGTGCGAGAGCTTGAAACTTAGCGAACTCAATGAAGAATGGGCACGAATGAAGAGGAAAAGTGTGATATTGGGTGAAGAAATTAGTAAACTAAACACCGAAATCGCACAAGTAGGCCGCATGAAATTAAGCATAAGGGGACCAGGCCTGACCGGCCCCACTTCTGCATTCGAACAAGCTGAGACACTATTATTGTGGCTACAACTACACCTTACTGAATAAGGGAGTGTAGAGCACAATGCACTACTGGATACTAAGGTACTTGGAAGGTGCTCATAGCCTGAACTACCAGGGAAGCGGAAGTCTCGCACGTCGGGTGTGACCACCTAACTATCTGTGGAAAGCACAGTCTCAGTGTTCCAGGCAGTTGAAAGAAGGCACGGGACTGTAAACAAGTCTGCAGGAGAGCTGTGTGGAAAGGAGGTTCTGCATAGAGGCAGTCGGTCACTAGGATCATGGTCATGCATAAGAGGCTACGCTATTGCGTGGGATGGCTAGGAGGTGACCGTTAACGTCACTACTCATGACAAGAAGCCCGAGTTATGGCAGAGAGGAGCGGGAAATGAGCCATTAAGATAGGAGTTCCAAGTTAGATATGGGAAGATCTGTGGCTAAGAAGACATTAATAACTCAGAAGTGGAGGGAAGGGTCGAATTCAAATTCACATGTTCCTATAAAAAAGCTTGGGGTAGCCCCACATCAACACTTGGATATTTGAGATTCGAGTTAGTATAGAATAGAAAACACCTAGCTACCTAGCCACCCATGAGTATGTACACGAGTGGATCTAGGATAGAAACCATGTCTAGAACCAGAGTAGGGTTCGTGGAAGAGCCGTATCTAACCCAGGTGTTAGTCATAGTCTTCGCAGCCTGTTACCAGGAATCAACATGAGCTCTTACTAGGTTTGGTTTGGTTAGATGTTTTGCACATGATATTCAGCACAAAACATGTCACAAGTATTTCCATTAAAAGAATCTCGGAAAAATATTTTCAATGGTATATCACACTCCCGTAACCGGCTCCCGGAATAGAAGATATGATCAAAATGAATGATTGATTCTTGGTTATGCATGTCTTGAGGTCAGTTGTTGCACACAGGGACAAGTTTACAACGAAATCAGTTTGGACAGGAATTTTTCAAAAATGAAAGAGGTTTTTGTCCATCACATACCAGATAATAAAAATATCCTTAAGTTTATGCATAGGTGCTACTATGTGGGAGATATGCAGTGATATTTGGAGCTTACATTAAAACAAATCAAAATTTTCATTTATTTTACTGTTTTAGTCATTTTAGTGCGATTCCATTTTACAATAGATGGAAAGTAATTTTGAAGAACCTAAGGAGGGTTTTGTTAAACACGAACCATATAAAGAAAAAAACCTCTTTCAATTTATTCACAGGTGTCGTGAATTTGGATATGTGACTATATCTTTACAGCTCATTTTCACAGATTTAAATTTTTAATGATTTTCTGTTTTAAAGATGATTTTGTGGCACAAATTCCAAGCAACTGGAAATGAATTTCCAAAATTTGAGAGAGGGTTTCCTCCAACATGACCTTATATAGACAAATTTATTTCAGTTTTGTAACAGGTGCTATGGTTTAGGAGATACGAGTTCATCTTCAACACCTATTTTTAGAAATTCGGTCCAAGTTTAATGTAACTGATTCTATTTTGAAGAAGATGGTTGAGCTCAATTCCCTTAATATAGGGATGAGCTAAATGTATAAATTTTATGAATTTCATAGTGTAGAGGTTCAATTTTTGCAACAGAGATTCTGTCTTGGATTTGTGTCAAAAATTTTCCTAAATATCATTTTAATAAAGCAGTCTTTTTCCCTTTGGATCTGCGATTCATCACGATGCTGATGTTTAGTATGTTTTTCCTATAATTCATTTACACATTATCTTTTTTCTGCCTTGTTACAACATTACCTAAATTATATGTTAGGAATTCATCCATAATGATGCTCCTTTCATGATGATTTTGTTGTTAGTTGTAATGGTAGTTTACCAGAATTCATCCGTTATTAGATGCTCTGTTGAGCAACCTCGTTATTCTCTTTCATCTAAAGTTGCTGCTACAGATCCATCCTTTGTTTGATGCTTGCAGAGTAGCAGGATTTATCCCTTATACTTCTCAGATTTACAATCGCCACTTTGCTGAACATGGCACTTAATTTTCCCCAGGTTTGCCGACAGAAACTGACATTGATGCCATAATCCAAATCATCCTTTCTCTTGTTGTTTTGACCCAAAACAAATCCAATCAAATCCTCTGACCTAATATACCTAGCCTAAAATCAACATTCATTTCAATCATCTCAAGCCCTAGTTTCCATATTCTAGTTGAGATTGATAAGGAGAGATCCCTCTCCCGACCTGGTAAGGCTAGCTACCAGGTTAAGCGTGGTTTGATGCTACCCTAGACCTGCCTTCCTTTAGCCTAAGGTAGATTTAGGCACTAACATAGTGGCAACCATACCGGGGAAGAGGTGACAAATCTTCTTTGGGAAAGATCATTCAAGTTGCAGATCTGATTGCTAATGGTGGACAATAGTCAGACACATATGAAGGCTGAAATCATCTACTTGATGACTCCAATGTTCAAGATCCTAAGCTTTGACTTCACTGCCAAAGAATCTAGTTTTTAGAATGTTGATGGTAATCACCAATGATAGGGTATGTGGCAAATTTGTTACCTAGTGAAATTTTATTGATTTTAAGGGATGAGATAGCAAAATTTCAGATTGATCAAAGTTTTTTAACATCATTGTTTCTTAGCTTGAAATCTAGTTGACTCACACCTGAAAATAAATATTGTTTTCTTGGCTTAATGGTTGAACGATTGGAAAATGAAATTGAATTATTGGATGTTCAAATTAAATCACATGAATTCCAAGACCCTAAACATTTCTTGGAAGCTCTCCTTCCTCCCAAAGAAGAAAAGATAAGGCTGCCCTTGGATGGTTGGATTGAAGGATGTTATGATTTACAACAAGGATGTGCCAATCTCCAGCCAAGAGCATATGTTAATGAGATGGGGTAGCAGATAGAATCTGGTTTCTATGATCCCATAGCATCATATATGGAATATATTTTTAAGTTGAAAGAAAAAATAGGTTTCCTTTTACAGAGCCAGAGGTACTATGGGTATATACTACTGGTAGGATTTCCAACTATCTTCTGGTTCAAACACTATAAAAAACAGCATTATTGTCACAGTTACTTGATTGGTTGATATGGCATTAAAACATCACTTGATCTATTAGTTTTGCAGCAAAGTAAGGTAGATCTGTAAATAAATAAGCTGCCAAAGGAAACATTTCAATTTCTTATATTTGTTATGTACAGGTTGCAGTATGTGTATGTTTGGATTGGTATGAGTTGTTTTGAGTTTGTAGTTGTTTGACCATATTGCCCAATGGATGAGGCACTTGGTCTACAATGTTCTTAAAAACTCCAAGGAGCTACCATCCCCAATAAGGCCGATGTTAGTTCCAGTCTTCGCAGCCTATCAGTAGGGATCAACATGAGCTCTTACTGGGTTTAGTTTGGTTAGATGTTTTTCACATGATATTTAGTACAAAACATGTCACAAGTGCTTCCATCAAAATAAGCTCAGAAAAATATTTCCAATCGTATATCACACTCTCATAACTGGCTCCCGGATTAGAAGATATGATCAAAATGAATGATTGATTCAAGGTTATGCATGTCTTGAGGTCAGTTGCTGCACATAGGGAGAAGTTTACAACAAAATTAGTTTGGATAGGAATTTTTCAAAAGTGAAAGAGGTTTTTGTCCATCACATACCAAATAAAAAAAACCTCTTTCAGTTTATGCATAGGTGCTACTCTGTGGGAGATATAAAGTGATATTTGGAGTCTACATTAAAACAAAGCAAAATTTTCATTTATTTTACTGTTTTAGTAATTTTAGTGCGGTGCAATTTTACAACAGATGGAAAGTAATTTTGAAAAACCCAAGGAGGTACCAAATGAAACGATCCTTTAGACATAGCTTGAATGAGTAATGACGTAGGCCTTGTAGAAGCCATGAAGGTTAAATATAAGTTGGAAAAGTGGAAGTGAGGGTATGTAATAGCAAGCATCAAAGACCTAGGGGTGCAGTTTGCCACCCAGTTACTGGCTCGTAAGCTCATGAGGAAATTCCACATAGATGAGGTGCCAACCTCTGCTATTGCACTCACGAAGCAATGTGAAAAAGGGGTTAAATTCAACTGGGCACAGTTTCTCTGTGACAAGCTTTTGACGAATTGTCGAGAAGCCCAAGAGCAAGGTAAAACTTTCCATTATGCATCGTTGCTCCTAACAATCCTATTGGTTGCAGGAGAGCTTCTAAAGGGCAGTCAGTTTCCTGACATTGAAAAGAACCTACCTGAAGCCATGTGGTATAACTCGCTCTGGCCTATGAAATATGCCACAAGGATTCGTGAGATCAAGGTGTTTTGGATATTCATGGAGGAAAGTATCCGGACACGGATCAACCACAGACTGCAGTTATCCTTGACAGTATACAATCAGTTGCAAACTGTGGCTGAGTTCAAGGAGGATATAAATAATCTATATAATAGGGCGCAAAAGGATCCCGCTCAAACATGGGTGTTAACACCCAGGTTGTTCCCTATGACTCCCAAGGGAATACGGCCGGGGTAACCACTAACCAATCTTTGGATTACAGCTTCTAGCCCAGCTGTAATCAGAGAGGGCTCTCTCTGTTAGGTTTGTCTCTGTTTTATGGAGATTTTAGGCTAGTTATGAAGTGAGGGTTTTCTTTGGTTTTTGTTTGGTTGGGGGATGATTTCTTATAGTTTTGAAATGTTCTCTGTAGGTAAATTAATCCATTGGGCAATGGAGTCTGTGGCTGTTGGTTTCTTGAAATCCTGAGTTTGGTGCAGCTGGGATTACAGGGCCTTTATATATTTCGTGAAACAAACTGTAGATTGCGATAATAAAGTGTGAACAACCAGTGAAAAGCAGTTAAGAATTTTTCACTAAGTTGGGATGTGAGAAAGGGATGTATTCCTCAGGAGCAAACTTGAATTCCTGAAACAATAGATCACTGTGATGATATAGTGTGAAAGGTAGCAATTAAGAATTACACTTTCATTACCATAACTGAAGAAAACATTTATAATAGCTTAGATTGAGTTCAGGGTAATATGTGATTAAATCCTGAGACTATTCTTTTTCCTTGCTATTAGATATTTAAAACATGGAAACATGAATGATATATGAAAGATAACAAACATATAACAAAGAGTAACAAGAAAAACTTATTGAGTCATGAGATACGCAGGAATCCTGCAACATTCAGCTATACACCAGCAAGACATCAAGAGACACAGAGCTTTGGAAATTCCATCATCCTTTGTATTAATTCTCTGAAGATTTACAGTAGAAGAGGAGCAGAATAGATATCAAAAGATTTCTTACATCCAATGTCCAACCCCTGCTACCAAATGCGAGGGGGAATATATAGAAGTCTATTACAAAATATCTCAGGCATTGAGTCATCTGAGAAGGAAAATATCTTCATTAACTCGTACAGAGATTGCAGATGAAAAGTTATTACAATCTTTAATGAACTTTAAAGGCTCTTAACTCCTGTCAGAACAATTTTGACCTTTGGAGCTCGCGGAGTCGGTTGAGCGCTTTGATATAACTGCTGAATGACGTGTCTATGCAGCTGTATCTTTCTGTAGCTTCTCGGCCCTGTCACCTGTGACTGCTGATGCTGCTGTGGTGGCCGAATACTTGTGTTAAGTTGGCTCAGCCTCTTTCTGCATACCTGCTGATGTGTCTTTATCTTCCTGTGTATGAGAATTTAAATATTTTCAAAAAGTAAAATCTTAATTACTGACTTTGATTTAACAGTAATTGTATCAAATTTTCCCACACATCTGGTGTAGGCAGTTGATGTTTCAAAATTGACCCCATGGTCTCATCGGCCTCTGTATATTTGTAAAAATGGGGAGGCTCATCAAACAAATGTGTGATCTCATTCATAATAAAAAATAGATTTTCTACCCTGTTAAAAAGGGTCTGTCCTGTTATTGGTCCTGTCGCTGTTGATGAACTGGCTGTCTCTGAGATTATATTTACTGCAAAAGTGTTTACTCTCTTAGCATATTTCTCATGTGAGAGTAACTTTCCTGATGGTTCCAGCAGGCTAGGCAGACCTCTGTTTTGCAATGCCATAAACCTATTCTGAAACTTGTTGATGTCTGCTTGCATGTCCTGGACTCTTCTTTCCAGGGTCTGGATCAGGTTTCTCAATGTCAGGACCCTTTTTATTAGTGAGATAGTCTCTGTCCTATTTCCAATTCCCATTTTGATGAGCTGGGAGCTTGTTCTGTAATTTAGCACATTTATCATTTTATTGGCAATCTCAGGCATACTGCCTAGAGATGCCCTTGCTCGTTGTATCTCTCTATGTGCTTTTCCAATTAGCGTTATTTTCTCATGGATGGCCTCAATATACTCCCACTGATCTGTGATATATTGGCCAATATGGCCCCATATGACCCTCTTGAGCTCAGATGTGACTTTGTCTAATGTGAGCTCTTTCTCTAGATCAGTTATCCTTTTCTTGAGGGCCTTTACCTCCCTCTCTCTTTCAGCCACATTCTGCTTGGACTTGTCATATTTTTCATTTATTTTTGCCAGAGTGTCCTTGGCTTGATTTAGCTAAGACATCTGAGACTCCAAGACTTGAATTTCATTCCTCAGCTTTTGCATATCAAGGTTTTCAGCTTGCTCTGTTGTTGGTGCTGAGGTGGATAGTGCTGCCTGCTGTACCTGCTGGCTGGAAGGGGCAGTGGCTTGAGGGATTTCCTCAAGATTTATTGTTTCTGGAGGTGGCTGTGAGGTTTGCCCTGCCTCCTTTTGCTGTAATGCTGCTTGTAGGGTAGCCTCTGATTCCTGCAGCTTTTCCTGAGTATGGATGAGCTCTTTGTATAATGTCATCAGCAGAGCAGCTGCATCCTTTTCCTGCCTGAGCTGGGCAACCTCCTCTGTTTGAGGATGAAGAGTTGCTGGGATTTTTAACATCTTTTTTAATGCTGCCATATCAACATCCCTCAGCTTGAGGATTTCTTGCACTGCCTTAACATCTTTAGGATCATGCCCAAGCTCTATTATAATTTCCTCCAGAGCTTTGATCCTATTGTCCTTAGCTTGAGAGGAATCCCTTTCCAGCTCAAGCTGTGCAGCGGTGTTATTTAGTCTATTTTGCAGCCTATAGTTTACTAGGGTATTGTCTGCCAATGTGGCATAGACCATCTCACCCGTCTGTTTATGCAGCTCTATTTGATCCATTGGGTGGATGTCTTTTGACAGGACCTCCAGGTTGGTCCTGATATAATCTGCAGCTGATTGTGGTTGCTGCACTGTTGGTGCAAAATGGTTCATGATCATTTTTCCTTCATGTGCATCATATGCAGACATGAGCCTTTGCTGGTTTGTAGGAGCCATTTTCAATAGGTGATTGTAAAGTTGCAGCTTTAATGGTTCATTTATGCTCTTGATATCCTTAAACTGCTGCTTAATGCTTTTCTCACCTTCCCTCCTTTGTCCTGAGGAGCTCACTTCTCCTATTGCTGCCCTGTCTTGCTCTTGTTGGAAGGAGCTGGCTGAGGCCTCCATGTTGGGCAGGCCTGTTCCTGAAGTCTGCCCCATTGGCATCTCTTCTTCAGAGAAGGGATTTAGTCTTTGCCTCTTCTCTGGTGATGCAGTAAGGGGAGTTTCCCTATCTCTTTTTCTGTTCACGTCCTCCGTTTGAGGGGTTTGGAGGACAGATGAGTCAATTCTTGAATCTTTCCTTGGGGGAGCCATTTGTGCTGGCTACTGCTGGGTGGCCATTGGGGCCTCTGCTGTTTGTTCCCCCTGTACCTGTTGGTCCTTTTGCTGCTGTTCCTGTTGGGGTGGCTGCACCTGTCCCTGTTGTGCCTGTGGCTCTTCCATATCCTTCTCCTTGCCTTTGCTCTAAGCTTGGCCTGTGGTTTGTACTGCCTCTTGATGTGCTGCAGATGATGAGGCAACTGCTCCTGCTTGAGGTTTTGGCAGAGCAAATACCTGTGGAGGAGATTCCAAGTCAGCCATTCTCAATAGATGCCTTCTATCTCTTTCATTCAATTCTTCTTGAGTGACTGGTTCCTCCAGTGTGCCCCTTCTCCATTTTGGTTGGTTGGCAAACCTTTCAATGTGGGGCAAGCTCGCATGTTCATAGCTAGAGAGCTTGTATTTTAGCCTTCTTAAGGATATGGATTGATTAGGGTCATAGGGCTTCCAAGGGAAATTGGTTTTCAGGCCAAGGCATTCTAGCTTTCTATCAGCTTCTTTCCAGCCTTCCCTTTTGTTCAAGACAAGGTGGCCCAATTGATTTTTCACCTTTAGCTGTGCCTTCTTGCCCTTGCCTGCAAAGTGCACCATATCAGCATTCCCAAATTGCCTGAAATATTCAAGGGAAAATAGTCTCATAGGCACATACTTGGGCAATCTGTATGGGGGTAACTCACACCCATATATTCTGATCACGGTGTAGTGTTGGTAATAGTACCAATCCCCTATACTGTACGCCTTGGATAACTGCAGGATCCTCTGCATCTCATCAATCAGTCTTGGAGGAGGCGAGCTTAGGAATAAAGACATGGCTGGGTGGATGAAGAGCTCTATGAATTCATAGTAGGTATATGGAGAGTAGGTGCTGTTATGAAACACTGAGGTCCAGTACACCACTGACCTTAGATTACCTTCTGCATCTGTTCTCTTAACATCAAAGGAGAACTTCTCATGTTGATAATATAGAATGAGGTGGTAGATGTAGGAGGTGTATCTGAACACCTTCTCTCTTGACATGTTCAAGAACTGCTCATGAATCTTATCTGAAATATATGTGGCATAATCATAATAGATTGGACTCTTGCCAGGGGAAAACATAGTCATCATTACTAGCACAGTTTCATCAATAAATTCAAGTGATTTGTACCCCAAGATGGAGCTGATCATGTATGAAAGATCTATACCAAGTTGATTGAGGTAGCCATAAAAAATGGGAGGGTGCAGCACAGTGTCAGAGTTTGTAATGAACAATTGGTTGAGCTTTAGGATTTGTGCATCTGTTAGCATCTTAGCTCCTTGGTTGATCAAATCCAATAAATACAAGGGGACCAGTTTCTTCTGGGTCTTGAACTGCAGCATCTCTCTAATGGCCTCAGGGGTTATGTAGAATACCACTGAGCCTGAAGGGTCAAGCACAGCTCTTTGCATGGGGTCATAGTAGACAGCACATAGATGAATCAGGTCAGGGAATTGGTTGACCTGAGGGAGCCTGAATATTGGGAGGAAGGAATCCCAAATGCCTAGTATGTCTGTCCCATCCTTATGTTTGGCCTTAAGCTCATTCAGCAGGTGCAGGTGGAACTTGCATTTTGATGAGGAGTCTTCTGAGATTTGGTAGTCCAAGTCTGCCAAATCCTGCCACTCCAATTCTCTCTGTGGGGCATTTAAAGGAGCAACATTGAGGGCAACTGGTGCAACTGGAGTCTCCATGGTCACTTGGATTCTGATTGGTAAATAAACTGCTGTCTCTTAGACTGGGCAATAGTAAAGAGCACTGCCTGAGTACAGAGGTAAATTTGAAGAATGAAGGGTAACAGGGCAAGTCCAAAGCAATTGAAATACTGTATTAGTCCCTTGAGAAGGCAAGTTATAGTGTGTAACAGACCTTTCTCAGCAATTGAGTGCAGGTTACGGGTTCTAGTTCACGACTGCACGAACGAAGAATGTGGGTTTTCACTGAAAATTCAGTCTAAAACGGCTCGGCTAGTGAATTTCGACCTTTAATTTTTCAAGAGGGAGCTGGGTGCAGGTAATTTTATGGTGAATTTATGTGTTTTCGGTGCTCAAAGTGATTTTTTGTATTCACAGATAAAAACCAGGTTTCAGAGAAGTTTACACGGACAAATACCTGGTAAATCGATGGCCTGGGTCGGAACAGTAGGTGGCTAGGCGCGCTCAAGATCTCCTGGTTGTTTCGAGCAGGTTGGTGAATTTTTGGTCGTGAAACGCATGTAGAGAGCGCAGCAATGTTTTTTGCAAAAAGTGCAAAAAACGCGCAAAATTTGACAAAATATGGCTTTTTCGGGTCATTGGCACCTTTTTAAAATGATGTCAGCATGACGTCACCAGGTGGGTCCGGGTTGGATGACGTCAGCATGATGTCATCAAGTGACGTGGCGGCCTATGACAGGTCCATGGGGGCAGTGAGATGGTGGACAGGTGGACCAGTGGTGGGCGGGGCGCGCGGTCGTGATGCTGACGCAGGCGGTGAAGGGGCGCTGACGTTGGCAGACAGGTGGCGCGATATCGGACCACCTCCTATACGGCGAGGAATCTGTCAGAGGGGGCTCTGATGGAATTTGGAAGTGACGCATGGACCCCTCATGACATCAGCGTCTGACAGATATCGGATGATATCTATCGGACGTCGGGGCCGCTCTGAAATTCGTGTCGACCGTTGGATTAAAAGAGCTTGATCGGATGGTTATCGGGCCAGGGATCTGCACGGAGGATACAGTCATCGGGCGGGGATTAAAATAATAATTTTCCTTGGAACTTGCGCCCGGCGGGACCCTTCGAACTATTAAAGAATTGATGGTTTTGCAATGTATTTTTTTGTTAAATAATTTATAGCCGCAAACTTTGGAAAAAGGGCGGAAACTATGGTTTATAAATGATTTATTTGCAAAATCGCTCAGGGTATCAAAAACTTAAGATAAGAGGGTTTTTGATGAAATTTTCATGTAAAAAGCGGAAATGGGTCCCGATCTTAGGATAAGGCAGGGAAAGTGAGTTTTACCTACATTTTTGCTTTTGAGCGGGTATAAGGGTAAAAAAGGGGGTTTTCCAAGGTTTTTAGGGCAAAATGAAGGGTTGACAAGGTAGAATGAGTTCTGATGGAGACAGAGAGGTAAGGCTTGGGTTCTTGAGCTTAACCAGGTGTTAATCCAATTCCCCAATGGTGAATCATATGGCTATAATGCCAAGGAGGGGGTATTTATACAATGCTTAGGATTTATACACCATGGTGTTATAGTAGTAGGGAAAAGGGAAACATAGGGAGCTAGATAATAAAGGTTAGAGGTTAATATGGAGGGAGAGAGTGAATGAAGAGTGATATTACTAAGTTTTCTTGAAAACAACTTAGTTTAAAGAGTAGATCAAAATGAAAAGAACTTTACACAAGAAATGTGGCTTCTAAAGGCCATAAAAACCAACATAAAACCTTGAATCTCTCTTATAAACACATCTTGTGAAGGGAGGTTAGTAATGAGCGATGAATTAGGAAAAAAGGGAGGTTAGACATGCTTCATTATGTTGTTTTCCTTGTATTTGACTGGCAAAGTTTTAGCTTGGAAGGAAAACAACTTCTGCAACCCCATCTACCTACCCAACTATTTTGCCTAGCATTTTTTGTTTCTTCTTGGAGGGTGCACTTGGACTTGTAGACCCTTTATGTGCCTTTTCTTTTCCATTGGCTTTTTCCTTTGATTTCCTATCTAGCACTACCCTTATTTCTTCCAAGGCCCCAGATTAAGCAGTTGGGAACCTTAGTTTCTCTGCCTAACTACTGATCTGCCAAGATTAAACAGTTTGGACAGATTTCTTTCTCTATTCTACAACGAAAATTGAAAACATGGCATGATCTAGATTGGACTGTTGGATCATCCATAAAAAATTTAATAGGTATGAAGTCACGTACACACCTTGTCTTGCCTTGAAAATATGGAATCTTTGTAGCAGAAGGGTAGAGCATATTTGGCACTTGAATTTGCCAATCATGAAAATTGAAACCTATTGGTATAGGTATCCAACAGCTAGTAAAGAGAATGAACAGAAGTGTGACCTGCAATGAAACCATGTATTTTAACTCATGCAACTAAGGAAATGAAAGTCTGAACTTGTAACCAACTTCTACAAATGAAAATCAAACACTAGTGATTGCATGGCAAAGCAAAATCAGTGTTTTTGTGGGCAGCAAAGTCATCCTAGTCACAGCTCCTAATCCCACGGAGGGAGAGGTGAAACCACAGATGTTTGATGGCCCTTTTCTTGAATATTTTTCTGTTAACAACCTATCAACTAAATCTGAGCATGAAAAGTTATTTTAATCATCAAAAGCAACCTACATAACAACACAATATTTAAATCTAATAGCAGATTTTATTCTAAGAATGCAACAAAGACACATGAAAGTAAACAAAGGAGGTACTGGGCGCTTGAGATGGGCCCAAACCCAAGAGCTACAGCCTCCTAAGAGAGATTTAGAGCTGGTGCAAAGTTGGATTCATCTTTATTGATCAAGAAATGTTACATTCCAAAAACTGTCCACAAGGAGAACTTGAAAATGTGCAGAAAGCAAAGCTAATCTACTGCCTAAAAATCGAACTACAAAATGACTACAAAATGAATACAAAATGACTAACTACTAGCTAACCAAAATGAATAACTACCGGCTAACCAAAATGAGGCCCTAAGCCCTCTTATTTATACAAATTGAGGACCCCAACAGTCCTCCTAAACTTTAGGGACTCAGCTGCCAAAACTTGTAGTTAACAACATTCCTACTTGACTTGCTTGGGCTCCCTTGTGCTAATTGATTTGGTGGCCCTTGAACTCCGAGATGATGGTGGAGAATTCGAGGTAAGGGCTGATAAATGAAGGGGACACCTTCCTACAAATCCTCTCCCTTGTTCTCCCACGAATTTGGTTGCCAAGTGTTCATTAAAACCTTCAATTTTGTCTCCAAATTGACCAAAAAGGCTACACAAAGCACACATTAGACTTGTTGGCATAATGACTAACCCAATTCACTCTATTAGCGTAAATATAATCAAAAACATGCAATAAACTAATGAGAATGGTGGATTAAGTCAAATTAGGAGGTTGAATGAGCCCATATAATTATCAATTTTTAGGGCTCATCACATGTTTTGTTCTGGGTATCATTATTCTATCCCCCGGATGATCAATGCGATTGCTTCTTGTACCTAATTGTTGCAGTTACTACCATCATCATGGTATTGGTCCAGGGGGACGATATACGGGACAGACATCCCATTTATTATTTGAGTTGGAACTCAAATGAAATGGAAATCAAGTATACTCACATTGAAAATTTAGCTTTGGGAGATGTCCAAGTTGTCCAACAGTTTTACCAGTACATTCTAATTCACAAGTCTATGGTTGTTTCTAATTGCAACCCCATGACATACATCTTGTCACGACAATTTCTGGGGGAAAATTACTCCAAATGGATTGTCATTCTTTAGGAGTTCAATTTGGAGTTTATCAAGTCCAAATCTAAGAAATCGTTGGTCTTTTCCAAATTGATTTGCAATCTTCCCACTTTCGAAACTGAAATGACATATGACGATTCTCTTCTAGATGATTCATTGTCCCTGATAGATAAATCTGACCAGTGGTATGGATACATCATGATATATCTCCAGAACCATAATTTCAGACCCGATACCTCTCACTCTGACCAACAACATATCTCATACCAAGCTAAAATTTATATTATAATTGGTGACACCCTTTATTGTTGTGGTATCAATACGATTTTTAGATGGTGCCTCACTCTTGAGGAGGTTGAGAAAGCTCTAAATTAATGCCATGCTAGGGCATGTGGTAGACATATGTTTGGTTATGCCACCACACAAAATAATTTTCATGCTAGCTACTTTTGCCCTACTATGTTTCGTGATTGCATCCTCGCAATCCAAAAGTGTCATGCCTACCAAATCTATGATCATAAAACCTATGCTCCACCTACTCATTTACATCCTATTATCGTCATTGGACCTTTCATGAAATGGGGCATTGAATTTATGGCATGTAACCCTCACTCGAACGGGGGCATGGATACATCATTGTGGTGATAGATTATTTTACCAAGTGGGTCGAGGTGATTCCTACATATAATAACATCAGAGAAACAACCACTTTGTTCCTCTTCAATCACATCATTGCAAGTTTTGGTGTACCATAGGCTATAGTTACAAACCATGGGAAATATTTCTGAAATCACATGATGTTTGAGCTTACTTCCAAGTTGGGCCTTCGCTATGAAATCTCAACTCCCTACTACCCACAAGAAAATCAGAAAGTTGAAGATATCAATAAAGTGTTAAAAATAATGCTTTAACACATTGTAGGGATCCACAAATCAGAATGGAACTTTTTCCTTTATGTAACTTTGTGGGCATATCGAAGCTCTATCTAGACTGCTACTGGGTTCACACCATTTCAATTGGTGTATGGTCTGGAAGAAATCCTTCCTATCGAATGCAAAATTCCATCTCTGAAACTCGTTGTTGAACTCCTCCATTCTACTTCCACAAAATAAGATCATATCTCACATCTGACACACTTAGATGAAACTCGACGTGATGACCAATGAGGCCCACAAGAAACATGTTAAGGCACAATACGACAAGAATGTTAAGCCTCGTGACTTCTCATGAGGTGACCTTGTCCTATTGTATGATCAGGAATCTAGTAAGTTAGGGTCTAGGAAGTTCGAGCCAATGTGGCTAGGACCATACATAGTGAAATGTGTCCTTGCAAAAGGGGCCTAGAGCTTATTAATTTTGATGGAGTTCCATTGGCACAACCTATAAATGGGTTGTACCTTAAAAAATATTATGTTTAAGTTATTTTTGCATAGTCATTGTGTACATACTGTCTATTGGTGTGTTGAGTGTGTTTATAGTGTGTTCGTAGTTTCCTACTGTCTTTGTTAATCTTTCTTTACATTTGGTTTGTAGATGTCGACATCCCTTCAACCATATGTTGGTTATGCTGATGGCGCTAGTTGTAGTACTCAAAACCTTTCTTCCGTAACGTGGGATATCTATGCTCTGAGTGGCGAGTTAGTGAGTTTACAAGGAATTTTCATCAATCGCTCTATCAATAACATCACTGAGTATAGCGCAGTGATCGAGCTATTGTCTGATTCTATTTCTCATGGAATCCACAATATAGTTGTCAAAATTGACTCACAACTTGTAGTACTACATCTAGCTAATTTCTACTCAGTACAAAGTCCAACTATGTTACGTATGTTTTTAAGGGTTCACCTCTGGAAAGACATTTTGATATATCCAATATCAACAAATTCCTAGAAGTCTAAACACATTAACAACTGCATTATAAAATCATGTTTTAGATAGACATTTGTGACACATGTAAAGTAAAATTCAATCCACATCATACATTGAACAAGATAATAGAGCACATAAGAAACACTGATAGGTAGATAGATGTATATATAAAGTTTGGTTTTACAAAAAAATTGTGTTTAAGAAACATATGCCCACATGACCTAACATATAAAAAATACATGTAGTCAAAATATTGCTCTAAGGCCGCCTAGTAGACTAGTCCTCATGGTGTTCTCGGTAAGAAACAACTGCACAAGCAACTTTGCTCAATAACTGACTAATGCACTCAGACACCCCAATGGTGTAACGTTGTAGTCTCATAGGAATCTGATTGACCCTATTCTCTGGTATGCTCTAGGTCAAACCCTCAACATGTCCCTCGAACTTTGCAAGATTCAGCCACATTGAGATCTTTCATCTCTTCTCGTGCCCCTGTATTAATTGATGCTCCAATATGTGCATGAAGTGGTTCTCCAGGACGTTGAAGATAGGATGAACCCACTGGTCAGACAAGTCTAATATTTTCATGTAAAATTGATAGTTAGTTTTGGATACATGAAAATAACAAAAAAATGTAAAACCCAAAAATAAAAATAAAAACATTCAAAATGATTTTGTTTTACCTATGGTACCCCATTTCTCACCTTTAGGTAGCACAAGATTTGGGTCTTTGTGGAAATCCTTCCCGACATGTGAGTATTCTTCAATCATAATGAGTTGCATACACAACCATCAGAAAAAGGTATGTGTGAAACTCATGGATGAAGGACCTACATGTCTGGACATGAGATCTACCCATCACCTCATCCATCGAGCTACGGGATCCAAAAGCTCAAGAGATATATGTTGAGGATGGAGCAATGGAATCGTCTCTAAGGAAAATGAAATCACGATGGAACCATATCCAAATTTTATCAGCCTTCCATCCTTTGCTTTAGTGAGCCGATCCTTCATGATTGCTAACACCTTGTTGCTCCAATTGAACAATTTTGGTTCTATGCATTCTAATGTATATTTCATTTGGGACCTATTATCCAAATGCAAGGTAGCACTACTAGCCAATCTAGCTATGATAAAGAGGATTGTCCTATGAGGAAAATGGATCACATCCTTAATCTCGATTTTCCCATATTTTGTCGGTAGGGAACGGGGCCTACAATGGGTAGAAATATAGTCTTTGACAATCTCTCTACCCCTTCTTGAACTAGATAATGAGATAGGAGATCCTATCCTTGATAACCCTATCAAGAAATAAATGTCTTCCAACTGTATGTTGAGCATATGTGCTCCAAGCCTAAAACATTGTGCCTGAGCATCCATGCTCTGACAAGATACTCCAATAATTCTAGTTGTAAGCTCATCCCAGGAAGCCAAAAGAACTTGAGAAGCCCACAATTTCTTAGTGCTCGAATAGTTTTTGGATCATTAGCAACATCCATGTATTATTTTTCATGTTCTCTTTCTTGCCAAATCAAAGCCATTTTTGTTCCAACGGATACCTAAAATATAACAAGAAGAATCATTAGACCAAATACCATGTAAAAATTTGAGAAAAAATTGGGTGAAAAAAAAAAAAAAAATGTAGCCAACGCACCTTGCTAAAGGAGGAAAGAGGGTTGCAACACACCCTCCCTTATTTGGGAGGCACGCTGAAGCATTCTTCCCAGTTATATTTTTCCTAACTCGATGCACTTTTTGACATTGATGGGGTGCATTAGAGCTAGGGAAAAAAATTAAAGCCCCAAAGCACTCTAAACTTGAAAAAATGTGCATGAACTAAAAAACCAAAACTGTGAAAAGAAAGAGAAAGGTAATATTCTCAACCTGGAAGAGACGACCCGAAAATCATCCACTAGATTGGCCACAATCAGCTGTTGAAGTTCGAGGGAAAAAGCCACTCAGACCTCACTCACAAAGAGGTACACTGCAAATGGTAAAAAATGAATTTAATTTTCTTATTTATGATCATTTTTATTATTATTTTATTTACATTATTATTTTAACCTAAATTTTACCTAATTTACCATGTATCATATATTTTTAATCTTTTGATGGTGTTATGAGCAAGTTAACAACTATTTGAAGGATTTAATAACATTTTTGAGTCGAAATCATTTTGACGAAGGAGCATACTTTTATCGCTTTTTCAGGATTTGTAGTTATGAAAAAGGAACCCACTAGAGTCTTCTTTTAGCTTTTTTCAGACTCGCTAAACATGAAAATATTGTCGAGCACTTGTCTTTTTGAACTTGTTAAACTAAATGAAAAGAAGTTTGCGTAGTATAAGCTTAATCCTTTTCCAGACTGGGATAGACTATTTACGAAAAACAAATACCTTAGTTGAATATGGCTAAGAGGTTCTCCTGTGTATCATTTTCTGCCTTTTCGAACTCAAGAGACGAATCATTTATGAAAAGAAACCTTTGGAGTTTTCTTTTTCGCCTCTTTTTCATACTCTCTAAACATGAAAAATAAGTCGAGTTATGCCTTCAATAGACTTGTAACAAAAACAAACAATGATGTACTTGTCAAACACGATGGGAATGAACCACTCATTCTCAGGGTTCATTAAAAATAATCAGAGGGATTCATCCAAAGGATGAACTTAGAAATCAAGCATATGTTATCCTCCTCAAGCTTGTCAAAAATAAAGAGGAACTGACTAGAAATGGTGTTGGGAGTGGGATCCCCCAAGGGTAGTTTTGGGGCTAAAAGCCCATGTTTAAGTCAACTTTTGTAATATTATAGTAAATACTCTGAGTTTTGTGGTCGTGGAGCACAAAGGTGTTATGTGTCATAAAGGGTAGTCTGCCCTTAGTTTTGTAAAAGTAAAGTCAACTATAAGAGAACTACCCATGGTCTGTAGACCATGGGATTGTATAAAAAGAGCTAAGCTCTAAGTAGTTGGAAGTGACAGACAATGATGGATGATGTAACAGTATCATAGCTTTAGAGCAAGAAGTCTAAGTCTTGGGTTGTAGTGTAGGTAAAGGATCTGTAGCTGAGTGCGCAGAGGCCTAGGGTAGAAGTCCACAGCTGAGTGCGCAGTCCCTTGTAGCTGTGTGCGTAGGGTGGACAAGGTTTGTAACCACTTGGAAGATAGTAATAAAGAGAGATATTCTAAAATTTCTATGTCTTTGTTCTATTGATGCATCTTGATATGTTATGTATGAATTTTCTTTATTATGCTTATATGGTGCTCGAATGAATGCAATTACATTGAATAACTGAATGCATATACGAATATCTGTTCACGTGGGGATAACTATAATTGTTTGATAAGATAAGCAAGGAACTTAGATTAATTGGGGAATTTGTACGATATGTTGCCATAGCAGCACGAAAGCACCTAAGCAACAGGCTCAGGCTATGTGAAGGATGATCGTATCCATTTGCAAAGGTATAAAAGAACGGAACACGGGTTTTGTCTTGCAAGCCCTAGAGCCAAGCAACTTGTGTGAAGGCAGGGTTAGAGGGAATTAAACGACATCACGACCATCTCAGGGTGTGGAAACTTGGTTCCAGCATCCCCCAATACTACTTCGGGTGAGACTTCAGTCTGCTCTTCGTGGCTGATGCCGAAAGGGCTAGTAGTGTAGGGATTTGTTTGGCTAATTAATGTTGAACCAGGGTCAAGTTCCTTCAAGCCAAAAAATGGTTCCATTTCTAGGACTAAAATATGCATGAAAGATGTGTGATGTTGTATCATTGGATTCCAACTAAGAAGGAGATTGGAGAGTGGGTGGATATAAAAATCCATGAATTCGCGGCACAAGAGAACGGAAACCCATGACTGACAAATGAACAATGGTTGGATAGATACCTATATACAGATATCCACAAGATCCTTTTCTACTCCTTCCCTATCGAGTTATACGAGTGGATCACGAAGCTCGCAGATAGCCAAGGAAGGTGGAAACTTGATGGTCCTATTGTGTGGACCCCAGAGCTAGTGTGAAGGTTGGAAGCATCGAAGGATAAGATCATTCGTGCTGTTGATCATTAGCTTGATCGTGTCATAGGAGGATTTATCACTGAATTCACGGTCGACACCTTAGTTAGCTATAGCAAGGCAGAGTGACACTTTTTCAAAGGACCGAGAGGTAAGTATGTAAAATCTTTCAATACTTGGATTTAAATGTTGTTGGGTGAAAAATGGGTTATGCAGCTACCTTGATGTTCAGAACTACACAAAGCATAAAAACTTATAGGAACAAAGGGAAAAAGGGTCCGGAGTATAACCCTTTGATTTCACCTCCACAAAGTGACGAAGAAGGAATAGCAAAGGTTTCTCCATGAAGTTCTATTTAGTTAATAAGACAAGGATTCCCATGAATACTACCTCCACCCACACCACCTCCAACTTCACCACCCTCACCTCCAACTTTGCCCGTACCACCTCCACCTCCACCATGGTTCAATATGGAAAATACAATAAAGTTTCCTTTGTTCAAAGGCTTGGGAAATGAGGACCAGGACCAATTTTGGTTTGTTGTGAGGGCTTTATGGGAAGCTCAAGGTGTTACAGATGATCATATAAAGAAGGTGACACTGGTTAGTGCTCTACAAGATTACACGCTAACCTGGTATATTAAGTACTCTAACGATAACCCAAATGCTAGAGTAGCATACATCAAGGAAACACTAAATAGGAAATTTAATAGGCCTAAATCTGAGGCGTAGTTGATTGTGAAATTCAAAGAGATCTCAATGAAACTAGGCGAAATGCCTTGGGAACTAGATTAGAGGCTAAAATGCACAATCCATGAAGCCAACATGAATTTGACAGATGGACAACATTGCGAGTGGTTTGTGGCTTCGCTACTACCACACTTACGGAGTGCGCTATCGCAGCAGAAGATAACAACTTAGGCAGAGGCCTTGGATATTTCCATGAGACTACATGAGACTCTGATGCAAGATCCTAATATAGGAGTTCAGCAGATCCATGCACAGCTGAAGAATATATGTCTTGAGATGAAAAGTCTGAAGCAGGACAGGATGTTCCGACTAGAGGTATACAAGGAGGGATGGTGCTTGAAACGCAAGAGTCAGGGTCATGAGAAAGACCATTGCCCAGTCTTTGCAAACTACATTGCAAAAGGAGGACTGATGCCTTTAAGGCCAGAATCTCAAGCAGGACCTGCATTATGGTGCGCTATTAGTCAGGTAGCCAGAAAACATGCCACAGATAACTGTCACTTGCTATAGAAGTATGTACAAGCACTGCAACAACTATTCTGCAACTTTTGTAGGTCGGTAGGACATGATGAGCGTACTTGCAGGAGCTATGAATTGATGATGGATAGAACTCCTGCCTGTAGGGTTCAGGCCGAAACGCGGCCCCTTGACTAGAATGTAGGGATGGTGCAGATAGGATTTCAGGGGCATGGACGAGGCTGAGGAAGAGGATGATGTGGCAAAGGTCGAGGAAAATTGATTTGCTACAGTTGTGAAGGACTAGGACACTATGCCCATGATTGCACTAACCCAACACGCCCGTTGTGAAAGTATTGCACGTTGTTTAATCATGAAATGGAAGATTGTCCTACACTGATAGCTAGGATACATGACAAAGGGGCGTTACCACCTCCACCAAATTAGAACTTGCAAATGATGAGGTCTGAGCTATGTGAAGAATATCCAAATGTAAATATAGTGCTCGGAAGTGGAATCACGATGGGATATGACAAAGGGAAACAACCAGAAGATAATGCGTGGGTCCACAAAGCTCTGGTGAAGGAGGCTGAGTTTGATTTGGAGCGCGCACATGAACCCTTCATGGAAGCTAAGAAGAGCTTCGCTAAGACCTCCACCTCAAAAAGCAAGGATAAGCCTGAGCTAGAGATGGACCCCTCTATGCTCGCAACTTTCCTGGAAACCTATATGAAGTTAATGTGCGACAATAAGGTTGTGAAAGGGTTACAAGTCCTCATCAATAGATGCGCTGGAACCATGCTAGGGAGCCATGCATAATACGAACTATTAGAAAGCATAAAACAAGGATGGGATGGGAGATGAGACTGACCGCACAGATAGGAGAGTATGAAATGGATTAGGTCATTTTGGACTTGGGGTCAGATGTGAATGTCCTACCAAAATAGACTTGGGAGTGAATGGGGAGACTTGCGCTGTAATGGTATATGATTCAACGAAGGATGGCGAATCAACAGAAAATCATCCCCATGGGGTGGATGCAGGGGGTGACCATGGATATTGAGAGAGTGAGCACACTAGTTGACTTTGAAGTAATAGAGATAGTGGATGATAGCAATCCCTATCCTGCACTCTTGGGACTTTATTGGGCTATTGATATGAATGGGGTAATCAATATGAAGAAGCGAAATATAATCTTTGATAAGAAATTGTTGCGCATAATAGTACCCCTCGATCCTGCTAAAGGATCGCGCTATACTAAACCTATCTGCGATTATGAGAGTGATGATGACCTGGACTATATCTATAAGATAACAGTGCAAGACCAAGATTGGGTGAATCCCACCGCGGATGGCCGAATTACATGGGATCGCGAGAGTTCCTGCACTTTGGAATCCAACGATGAAATAGAACTTTGGAAAAATCGATTACATGAAGTAACTACGCTGAATTGAAACATGATGACTCGGTCACTACACTGTGTGTCGTCAGAGGTAAGAAATATGCCTATTTATGATGGTCTGAATGAGGTGGATATATTTTTGGATGAATTTGAAAGGGAGGTACCAAAAAAGCAGTGCTTCCAGGCCTTGGACTGGGAATTGCATGCTACACCCACAAGATGGTGGGGTACGCACAATGGAAGCTTTGATGATTGGCAGGAATGTAGGAGGATGATGAGAGCAAGATTTGGGAAGCCTAATATGCAACAGAGAGACAAGCATGATGGGAAGAACGATCCGCGTGCGCATCTGGCCAAATGGATGCAGGCTTATGGAGAAAACCCCCAACCTGAGTGGGTGCACCTATTATGTCATACCCTGGATGTTATCCCAATGAATTGGTATATAGAAACAATGCTCCAGCATGAGACAGGCGAATGGGATATCCTACACAAAGGATTCATGATGACCTTTCAGTTTTGAGGACAAGTTTGACAGTATTGATGAAGCGCTACAAGAGGTGAAAGAAAATATCTTTAGGATACCACAAGATCCTTTAGACCTGATTTAGCTTGAATGGGCGACTCAGCTGAGTCATGCACTTGAATGTGATAATGTAACTGCTGAAGAAGAGGATGAGGATCTGCAAAAGATTAACATTCCAAAAACAGAAGGCCATCGCGAGGTTCAAGGACCACAGATTGAGAACCTTGATATAATTGTGTCATTGAGAACGAAACAAGTAACATTAGTACGAAGGCAGAACCCAAATTTGCAAATATTGGAGACTACTGAGATGACACAATAATGGATAAGGTTATTGAATTTCTCCATGAATACCAGGACTTATTCCCTACCAAGTTTACATATCTAAAAGGAATAATCAAGGACCTAGGAATGATGAAGATCACGTTAAAGCTCGATGCAAAGCCAGTTAAGAAAAGGCCTTACCATCTCAATCTGAAATATAAGGAGAATGTCCACTTAGAGCTAGACAAGATGCTCGCAGTAGGCATCATTGAGCCTATGGAAGAATCAGATTGGGTAGGCCCAATGGTGGTGCAAGAGAAGAAGCAGAAGGATGAGATAAGGATATGCGTAGATCTCAGAAAATTGAATGACACTTGTGTGCATGATCCTTTCCCGACTCCATTCACAGATGAAGTGTTGCAAAATGTAGGTGACCATGAAGCATATTGCTTCACTGATGGGTTCTCTGGGTACCACCAAATCAAAATCGCGCTGGAGGATAGGAGCAAGACAACCTTCGCAACTGAGTGGGGTTGTTTTCAGTACATTGTAACATCGTTTGGATTGAAGAATGCGCTTGCAATATTTTTGCGTGTGGTTGTTGCAACATTCAAGGAATTTAGTCATAAGTTCCTTGAGGTATATTTTGATGACTAGACTGTATTTGAGCTAGTTAAGTGCCATGTATCAAGCTTGTGCTTAATGCTAGATACCTGTTGAAGGTACCAGATCGTGCTCAATCTCAAAAAGTGTTTGTTTTGTGTTCCTTTTGGAAACCTATTAGGGCATGTGGTTTGCAGACAAGGGCTGATGGTAGACCCCATGAAGCTCATAGTGATACTAAAATTGGAAGCATTGAGGAGTGTGAAACAGCTACGTGCTACTTTGGGACATACAAGATATTACAGAAAGTTTATCAAAAGCTATGCCCAGATCACCGCGCATATGGAGAAATTGTTGAAGAAGGATGTCACGTTCTGCTGGAATGATGACTGTAAGAAGAGCTTGGACATATTGAAAGAAAAGATGGTTACCACACCGATTCTAGTCTTCCCAGACTAGAAGAAAGAGTTTCATGTACATGTCGATGTGTCATGTATAGTGTTGTGAGCAGTACTAACACAGGCTGGTGGAGAAGGCTTGGACCATCCTATCGTGTTTGCAAGGTGCAATTTATCCAAATAAGAGAAGAACTATTCCACCATTGAGCGCGAAGGGCTAGGTATGGTGTATTCGCTCCAGAAGTATTAGCACTGCTTGCTAGGAGGCCATTTTAAGATATATACGGATCACTCTACACTGAAGTACCTGGTAAATAAGCCTATGTTGTGGGGGAGAATCTGTAGATGGATCTTATTGTTTTAGGAGTACGATTTTGAAGTTCTTGTGAAGCTTGGATGATTAAACGCAAGACCAAATCATCTATCACGCATCGAAATAGGGGAGGAACCTACTAACTTGGAAGAAGGATTGCCTGATGTGTAGCTATTTACAGTGCGTGTTGTGGATGGTCATTTTGAGGATATAATACACTTCCTAACAAAAAGAATACACTAGAAGGATACTCTGTCCAGCAAAAGAAGGAATTAATGGTGTGTGTAATAGATTTTTCTGTCATTGCTGAGAATCTATACAAAATGGGTACTGATGAGAAATTGCAACAATATGTACCTGAGTTCAAGAGAAGTAGCATCCTCATAGATGCTCATGGGGGCGCCGTGAGAGGACATTATGCAGGGAGAGAAACTGCACAAAAGATTCTACGCACAAGGTTGTGGTGGCCAACCCTTCATCAGGATTCAAAAGCATATTGCAAGGCATGTGATGTATGTCAAAGAATGGGCAGGCCATCGCGGAGGGAGGTAATTCCTTTAAATACACAGATGATGTTGCAACCCTTCAAGAAGTGGGCGATAGATTTTGTAGGATCCATTCAGCCACAAGGGAAGACTGGAGCAAGATACATTAACATTGCGACGAAGTATTTGACTCGTTGGGAAGAAACACAGATGGTGAAGGATTGCACGGATGCGACTGCTGCAAAGTTTCTATTTGAGCATGTACTGATGTGATTTGGATGCTTGAAGATATTGATGAGTGATCGTGGTAAGCACTTCCTGAATGAGACGATCAGCGCGCTGACGGAGGAATTTTAGGTATATCACCAAAAGGGCACACCTTATCACCCATAGGCTAACGGGATAGTGGAGTCGTTCAACAAAGTGCTTGAAAACACACTGACCAAGGTTTGCAATGCTCAGTGAAGTGATTGGGACCTACGAATACCTACAGTATTATGGACTTATTGAACGACATGAAAGAAATTGACGGGACAAACCCATTTTAGGCTTTTCTATGGTGTGGAAGTCGTAATTCCTATGGAATACATCATGCCTAGTCTGCCAATAGTAGCACTCACAAGTATGACAGATCGCAGAGCCCTGGAAGAGAGGCTTGCACAGCTGGATGAGCTCTAAGAAGAAAGATTTTTGGTTGGATTTCACCAGCAGGTCCAAAAGCAGTGCAAAACGGCATGGCATGATCGACACATCAAGCTGCGCACATTTAAGGTAAATGACCAGGTTTTGTTATATGATAGTAAGTTTGATAAATTTCCAGGGAAATTTAGGATTCACTGGTTAGGGCCTTATGTTATTAAGGAGATTACCGACAAAGGAGCGGTATAACTGGTCAAGTTAAATGGAGAACCCTTCCTAGGAAAGGTGAATGGCAGTTGCTTGAAGCCATACACCGATGGTTCGGTCATGTGACTAAATGAAAGAGGCACAGTCTTAGCATTCCAGGTAGCTAAAAGGAGGTACAGGACTATAAACTACACTACCTGGGTTGGGGAGTTGCAGGATTGGACGATGGCGCAAAGCACGGACATGTCACTGAGTCCACGATAGTGCGGAGGGAGCTCCGCTACCCAGGGAGAAATCACACAAGTTAGCTGGAAAGTGACCGTTAAAGTCATTGTTCATGAAAAGACAACAGAAGTGAGGCTAAAGGGAGTGGCTAGCCGACATTTAAGATGAAACTTATGGCTTAGATCCTTGAAAATATACCACCAATCCAGCATTAATGAACTGATTTTGGGGGGAACAGTTGAATTTGAATTCAAAATGCCCTATAAATTACAAGTGGTTGTCCAGCGAAAAACACTTGGCATTTTGAGAATTGAGTTGCTGTGCTCTCAAGTGCACATGAATTGTGAATTATTTCAAGCTCTACTAGCAACTCCAGTGTTTTAATGATTGTTAAAGGAGACACAAGCACTAGTGAATAGTGTCATGTTGACACATGCAAGAGCTATGAACACAAAAGGAGTGGACGTCGAGGAGAATGTGCAAGAGATTGATATGGGGGCCGGAGTAGTTGCCCCAGAAGTGGCCGAAGCACTGGAGGAGGTCCCTAAATCTCTGAGAACACTGAGACCAAAGCCAACCCCGACTAAGGAGACTATGAAAGACAAGAAGGAAAAGTAGCCAACCATACTGGTGCGCGTGTCGCCAAGAAAAAACCCACCAAAGCCCACTGCCCAGGAGAAAGGAAAAGTTATAAACCTAGGAGCAGAGGAGGAGGATATCAAAGACATCCCCATATACGATGAGGATTTGGGAGTGGAAATAAAGGAGGTTGAAGCCCAGGGTGCAGACCCTATTACACGGTTATCGGAGTATGTCCCATCGTGCAAGCCTATGTCCAAGGTCCCAAAGGACATTGATGAAAGTAAGACTCCCCTGCAAACCCCTCTGCTACCAAATGAAATCACTTTTGATGGTCCACGTTTGGCATGGGTTCCCATATTGAAGCTCGAAGACTGGGACTTGACGAACCACGAGAAGTTCCCACACCTGGAAACTAGACAGCTGATGTGCTGCATCATAGACACACATATGGGGATGACTGCATTGGAGCCACAGAAGTGGCTCAGAGGAGTAGAGAAGGTAGGATTACTCAACTTGCTCTAGGTGCCGCACTATAACCGCACCCACGTGACAGTGTTGGTCATCAAGTAGTTGTTCTGCTTGGTGCATGATGGGTGTGTCAGGCGGAAAGAGTCAATTTTGCGGACAAAACCAACCTCCCTAGAAGCTTAAGGCTTTCTAGTGACAAACAAGACAGTTAAGAACAATCCTTCTCTAAATATGCATTTAATAACAATCAAACGATTAAATAGCACCTGAATATCTCATAAAATAAAACATATTTAACATACAGACCAAGGAGTATATGAAACAACTCATAAATAACAAATTGTTGAGAAGAATGGACTTATTTGTATTAATAGGAAACAAAAGAAACCATTACAACCTGAGCCTTGGTGTTGTGCAAGTTCCTCCTAGGGTCCAGCAAGAGTTTTCCTTTACTTTGATAAGCTCACCCACTTCCAAATGAAACAAGAAGGGTTGGGAATCTCTCCTCACAAGCTTCTACAAGGAAGTCCTAATTCCAGCAGCATCTACCCTTTGGAATGTTCAGCTTTCAACCCCCCTCCTCTGGCCCAATGCCTGTATTTATAGTGTTCTAGAGGAAGTTAATCGGGTCCACCATCAATGGGATAAGCCCCTCTTTGGATGGGATAGCTCCCCCCTTGATGGGATAAGTTCCTCTTTCATAGGGATACATGAACCATCTGGAGGCGCTCAATACACATCGAACAAGCTTCTAGAATGCTCTAGAAATGATCACAAGTAACTTTTTAAGATGAAACTCGCGCTTTTGACCTTTACAGGGGTACGCACCCACCCCTTTACATACAGAGCGTACAAGTACGCATGTATTGTGAACTTGGGTTGCGTACACGCAGGTAAGGCTGAGAGAAACTGCGTACCGAGAGATAAATAGATTTTTAAAGACTTTCTCTCTTTCTTGAAGTTTGACATGGAGAGCAGAGGTATAAGACTTGCCAAGGAGGATAGTATGACAATTGATGGAGCCATACTAATTGCAAATAGTCATGGTGACAAATTTTAGTGTAACAGATTGCCCCCTAAAGTGCGAAGTTTGTAATAGATTAGGGTTTTTATATCATCTAGGAAGGGTGAAGTACTTTATCATTTCAAGGATTATCTTGTGGAGAGCCCAGTCAAAACCTACAATTTTCAACACAAAATACATGTATAAGATTATATCATCGCTGAGGTAGGCATTCCCATACTCAGATAAAAAACTTTAACTATTGGACTAACTACTCTGGTACAAGAATGATTTCATAATACATCATAATCATAGACTCGTGTAGACACAGTACGGACGCAGCCATCTGTTTATGATTGGTCTACAACATAATGAATACAAAACTCCTCGCAGCCTGGATGGTGGAAACTAGATCCAGGGTCTTCATTTCTGTTCCCCGAATTGGTACGATTCTAGCCATGCGAATGAATGAGTCGATGTCGAACATGGTAGAAACCACTTGATTACCAGTCGATGATGTAAACTGTTAACAAGTGTGAGAGAGACCACCAGTGATGTCAATGGTTCTCAAAGTACCCAGTACAATCCATGAGATGTGAATGAATGAATCGGTGTCGAACATTTCATGGAATCCTTCGATCGCAGGTCAATGATGAAAACTGACGTCGAAGGAGAGAAACCTGCCATTGATTCATGCAGACTCCAAGGTACTGACGATTCCTAAGTCAACTTTCTAGATAATGTGCTGATGTCAATAGAAAGCGACCCGTCGCAGGCAAGCCCACAACGTGAAATCATAGTTCAAGTTGAAGAAATGTTGCTGTAAGGACTAGCTCAATGATGGTATGATGAATGATAGGTATTTTGCAGTTGAATGTTTTGTTTCAGATCTCTTGAACACATAACGACACAACAGATGGTTTGGTGATAAATGACTCAAAGTCGACTCCCATAACCCGGCTAAAGATGTCAAGTGATTTTGGTCAACTGTGAGGTAAAGGATTTCCCAACCCAGGTGAATGAACAAGTGTCGTGTTCAAGAGCGGTAGTAAGGCTTTTCTTGAGACAAAAAGATATCAAATAGGCTCATTCTTCTCATTTTTCCCCCACCATTTCTGGCAAGTACCTCTTTATTTTTTACAAGCTTGAGGAGGATAACATATGCTTGTTTGTAAGCTCATCCTTCGGATGAGTCCAACTTAGTTTTGATTCGAACCCTAGAAGGAGTGGTCCGTTCCTGTTTGTAATAGAACAGGTCCTTTACTGTGAAATTTTAACGAGTCCAGTATAGGAGAAACTCGGCGTTTTTCATATTTAGAGAGTCTGAAAAACTTAGAGGACTCCAGATTGGACTTTTTCGTAAATTTGTGTCTCCTAAGCCCGAAAAAGTATAAAATAATACCTAGGAGAACCGCTTGATCTTGCGACCAAGGATATTTTCATAGTAGTGTCTTTGACCTGAAAAGTAAAAAGCGATCAAGGACACGTCGTTCTATTTCCAGTATCGAATTTGAAACGACAAAAATCTGGCAATCTTTTCCTATTTTTACGGTCAGAAAAGGGCTATAAGGGGACCGTCTTTTAATTCCGTTTTAACGAGTGTAAAAGAAACGCTCGGCAATATTTTCATTTTAGGAGTCAGAAAAGGGCTTAAAAGATGACTCTGATGTTTCATTTTTTCGTAAGTTTTAACGAGTTCGAAAAAATGATAAAAATGTACTCTACGAGATCATTTGAAAGGCTTGACCTAAAACTACAAGAAAATTATGCAAAAACTGAAATAACTAACCTAAAAATAATCTCGGGATTTTCATGAGTTTAATGAGTCTTGAAAATAACCGAAATTGACTCAAGATAGGTTTCATTTTTACAAAAGCTTGAAACAAAGAAAACTATGCTTTGAAGTAGTTTCATTTTTACACAAGCTTGAAACAGAGTGAAAACTGTGCTTGAATGCCCCCTAAGCATAACTGTTAGAGTGCATGCCCCCCAGCTTCATTTAACCAGTTGGATGAAATGAAGGTTCAGATACGAGATCATTTGAAAGACTTGACCTCAAACTATAAGAAAACTATGAAAAAGACTGAAATAACTAACCTAAATATATGACTTAACATCTATGAGGTCTAGTCAAACTCTCGACTCAAGTAGAGGAGGATTTGTTTCATTTTTTAACGAGCTTGACACAGAAAAGAACTATGCTCGGATTTGGTTTCATGTTTACGCAAGCTTGAAACGAAAAACTATGCTTGTTATAAGTTCACATGCCCCCAGCATAATGATGCAAATCAAGGTACATGCCCCCCAAGCTTCATTGCATGCAATGAGGTGGATGGAATGAAGCTTTACTTTCAAGATATTGGAAAGACTCGTGGGAGTTGTTTCATTTTTTAACGAGCTTGACACAAGATAAGGAACTATGCTCACTTGTTTCATTTTTTAAACGAGCTTGACACAAGATAAGGAACTATGCTCAAGCCCACATACCTATCTACCTAACAAAAATTTACTCTAAAAACCTTGATTCATTGTTTAACGAGCTTGACACAAGACAAGGAACTATGCTCTAAAATCCTTGATTCATTTTTTAATGAGCTTGACTCAAGATAAGGAACTATGCTCATGACTACTCTCTGCAATCTATCTACCTAACCTACCCTTGTTTCATTTTTTAACGAGCTTGACACAAGACAAGGAACTATGCTCAAAAATTTTGCATGCCCCCAGTATAATGATGCAAAGCGAGGTACATGCCCACCAGGCTTCATTGCACTCAACCAGATGGATGGAATGAAGGTTTACTTTCTATATTTACCTTGAAAAGGGAGTTGTTTCATTTTTAAGGAGGTTGACACAAGAAAAGAACTATCCTCATACCTGATTCATTTGTTAACGAGGTTGACTCAGTAACAGGAACTATCCTCTAACATGATTCATTTTTTAACGAGGTTGACTCAGTAACAGGAACTGTCCTCGCAAAATCCTACTTTCTACAATCTATCTACATATCCTAAAAGCTAGCTGATTCATTTTTTAATGAGGTTGACTCAGTAAAAGAACTATCCTCATATGCCCCTATTTTATTTTTTAACGAGGTTGATACAGGGAAAAACTATCCTCGCTATCACTGATCATGGCTTCCAATTGGAAGAAACACATGTCAATGGACACACCTTGATCATGGCTTCCAAGAGGTCTTCATCAGAAGGAAGAATAGTTCTCTGGAAGGAACACATGTCAAGGGACTCAAAAGGGATAAGAACATCGCGTTCAAATAATCCCATAGAGTTTTCCATGTCAATTACCGAATGTAAATCAAAGGAAGATGAGCAAACAGTGAGAGGCTCATTTACATCGGTAACTGAAAACATGGGATCAGTTGCCACATAATTAACCCGTGGCGGGGCAGACACCATGTTAGAATCAGGAACATTTAGGGTTGTCATATTATCGGTAGTCGAAACAAGACTAGGGAACGAAAGCTGGTCTATAGTCACAATATTTCCATTGTGAGGGAAAGACATCACGCGAAAGAGTGTCGATACGACAGCTTTCATTGCATAAACATAGTCTCGCCCAAGGAGTAAATTAAAATCCAAGGGACCTCGAACTACCATAAGATCAATACAGACAGTTTTACCTTCCAAGGTAATAGAAAACTTAGGAAGGATCCCTAAAGGTTCACTAATGGTTCTGTTAAAAGCTTTCAGATTCTGCGTAATAGGCACAAGCTGAGGGGAACCCAAAGCTTTCCAAGCGGTTGAGGATAAAATACTAACAGAAGCACCTTCATCTACCTGTGTGCGATGCATGTCCCTACCACCAGCCTTGACAATGATTTGGAAAGGGATGGAGGAAGGAAGACGAGGTTCTGTCAGTCTGTTCCAATCAAAGGAAAAGACCTCAGTACTTGGAGGGGGTTCTTTAGAAACAGGTGAAATGCTCCCGGCGTAGAGGAAGCTTATGTAACAAAAAGAACTTGAGCGGTATGAAATTCACTCTCTAAAGGGAAAGTGGGATCAACCGAATGTGAAATTGAATCGACCATGTGATCAACTAATGGATCATCAACTTGAGTGATACGAGTTTCACTCTCCAATGGAAAAGTGGGATTGACTGTACTTGAAATTAGATCAATCACTCCGTCAGTTGATGGTAGATTAGGTAAAATTTTATGGTAACTAGTTGGAAATTCTTGCTGTGGAACAGTAAGGTTTTCCAAAAATTTTGAGGCTTCATCCATGTGAGGGAAAATGTGAGTTTGATGACTCCTAACTTTACCCTTTTTCCCAGCAACCTGATTATCACTGGTTGATGGATCAATGGAAAGTTGATGAGATTTTTCTGACCATACTTCCAAGACCTTTAGAATACCAGGACAATTGATAAGGAAGTGGTCACCCTTACAAAGCCTGCAAGGGTATTTGGGTTTACGACGCATGTCGGAATTTTCCTCAACACAACTAACACTTACAATCGTGTTTGGTTGGTTGACTTCTTTCTTATCTTGCTTCTTCTTCTTCTTCTTCTTCTTCCCTTTCTTCTTCTTCTGAGCCACCTGGTTACTAGCATCGAGGCTTTTACCAAGCGAAGAGGAAGAAATGGAGGAAGAAAAATTAGGCGAAGA
>APFE030924057.1:133786-169598 GCA_000404065.3 Pinus taeda | reverse complement strand
ACATGACCACTCATTACTTGCACGAAAATTCCTTTCTCTTTCAAAATACTTCAAATGCTACTTAAAACAAACTTTTCAAAGGAGATGTTTTTGTATTTTTTCCTATTTAATAAAGCATATAAAACTATTCTAACAAAAAGCAATCTCAAAATTTTATAAAAATCTATGAAAAACTCACTCAAAAGCAAATAAAAAGGAAATTTATCTAAAAGAAAATCTAATGAGGCAAAAGCCTACTAAGATGATTCCAGGTTGTTTTACTCGGTAACAATCAAACCAAGGACCAACTCATGCAAAATCATAAACCAGTCAAAAAACAAAAATCAAATTATTTTGTTCTTTTTCTCAAGAATGAAATTCACAACTCAATCAACAAGCTTCTTCGAAATTCCGCAAAGAGACAACACAAAGGTAGGTTGCTCACATAGGTAGACTTTATGACAGGTCCAACTCCTAAGAAGACTGATAAAACCAGAGAGATTCAAGGTTTCACAACTTCTAAAGCTAAAGTCACTACAGGACCAATGCAAAAATCAAACCCTAGGGCTAGAACTTCTATGAATTTCACTAAAACTCTTGACGCTAACGAAACAAATTCAGGTGAAGATCTCTGACAGATAACTAGTGGATCTGGGCAGTAAAAACTAAATAAAGACAAAAACTAAGAGGACAAATGGAAAAATTGAAATTTTCTTAATTTTTGACAGGGTACGCAGGCAGCCTGTTTGCATAGGTGCGTGCACGCTCTGTGTACAAAGCTGCAGTGCGTACAGGTACGCAATGTGCTCAACTCAAAGGGTGTGTACTACTGGAAAAACCAAGAAAAACTAAAATCTAATCTAACTCTAAGCTAGCCCACCCAAATACACAGTCAAACAGCCAAAAACCAGAAAAGAAATGACTTTTCTCAGATCAAAGTTTCACAAAAAGGAAAAATCATTCACATCAATGGAGTCCCCAGCGGAGTCGCCAATTTTGTCATGCGGAAAGAGTTAATCTTGCGGACAAAACCAACCTCCCTAGAAGCCTAAGACTTTCTAGTGACAAACAAGACAATTAAGAGCAATCCTTCTCTAAACATGCATTTACCATACGAGAAATCAAGTGTTTTAGATCCTACCTGTAGTCCAACGCTGTTGTAGTAGTCCAGCCTCGTTGATCCGGATGAGCTCCTCCTTCACTTCGAAACCTGCATTCACTAACAATCAAACGATTACATAGCACCTGAATATCTCATAAAATAAAACATATTTAACATACAAACCAAGGAGTATATGAAACAACTCATAAATAACAAATTGTTGAGAAGAATGGACTTATTTGTATTAATAGGAAACAAAAAAAACCATTACAACCTGAGCCTTGGTGTTGTGCAGGTCCCTCCTAGGGTCCAACAAGGGTTCTCCTTTACTTTGATAAGCTCACCCACTTCCAAATGAAACAGGAAAGGATGGGAATCTCTCCTCACAAGCTTCTACAAGGAAGTCCTAATTCCAGCAGCATCTACCCTTTAGGAATATTCAGCTTTCAACCTCCTTCCTTCTGGCCCAATGCCTGTAGTTATTGTGCTCTAGAGGAAGTTAATCATGTCCACCATCAATGGGATAAGCCCCTCTTTGGATGGGATAGCTCCCCTCTTGATGGGATAAGTTCCTCTTTCATAGGGATACATGAACCATCTGGAGGTGCTCAATACATGTCGAACAAGCTTCTAGAATTCTCTAGAAATGACCACAAGTAACTTTTTTAAGATGAAACTCACGCCTTTTGACCTTTACAGGGGTACGCACCCACCTCTTTACATACAGAGCGTACAAGTACGCAGGTATTGTGAACTTGGGTTGCGTACACGCAGGTACGGCTGAGAGAAACTGCGTACCCAGAGATAAATAGATTTTTAAAGACTTTCTCTCTTTCTTGGAGTTTGACATGGAGAGCAGAGGTATGAGACTAGCCAAGGAGGATAGTATGACAGTTGATGGAGCCATACTAACTGCAAATAGTCATGGTGACAAATTTTAGTGTAACAACAGGTTCCCCTCCTCTAATTCATATGGTGTTGGGGTGGTATTTGTAAACCAATATACTTGTCCTAGTGCCAGGAAATCCTTTACTTCTATTATGCAAATATTGTGCCTTGGTGCATCCATAGGAACAAATGCTTTTTCAGGTAGAAAGAACAAATGATGATGCATGGAATATGATAGACATTTAGGTTTCATCCTGGCCTTTAGAATATAGTTTTCTAAGTGGAAAAGATTATCTAGTGTTGACCTAGGTTGCATAAGGCTGTGAGGGTGGAGTTCAGGCCTAACTGTGTTGTTGGATAAGCAAAAAAATGAACCCAGCAAAGTTGACAATGTGAATATGGGATGGGGTTGCACATTTGGTAGTGGTACGACCGTTGTGGTGGGTTTAAAAGTCTCGACACCAAAAAATAATGAGAAAACAATGTGAATCAGGGTTCCTACAACCGAGGAAATGAATTGTATATGATGTTCTGTGTCGTCAACATTAGGTGGTGGTAGAATCTTTGTAATGGCGTATTGATGATGAGTGGGAGTAAATTCCCATAGTTTAGGACACTGGTTAACTAGAAGTTTCGGTTCATCACATAAGGCGCATGTGGAGTAAGGATGAGGTATCACTAATTTTGGTTGCCTCCTTATATCGTGGGAGGTTGTGTGACTATGGGTGTGAGAGGAATAGGAGCATGAATCTTCTTCCTCAAAAACACAAAAGATGGTTTTGGATCCATCATCAACCACAGGCATAGCAAGTGGTGATGGAGCTACGATATTAGCTTGAGCGAGCGAACTTAATTCATCTCAATATTGAGGGATTTTGGGGCAATGATGAGTGTATTTCCCATACTCTATGCATATAACAAATGTATTGCTAGTGTGTAATTCCTTAGTGTGGGTTGGTGTAGCCCTCTCTTCAGTAAGTGGAGGTGGGGTCACTATCATTTTTGGGGCATGCAAAAGAGATTTTAACTCCTTTAACTCGGGGCACACATTGGTAGGGTTCCTAGCTACTTCACATAAAACATAGAGTGGAGGAACCTGTTGTGGCCACCAACAACCCCCCTCATGAAGTGTTATTGCTAATACTAAATAAGTGGGGACCCTTAGTCAAAAATTAAAAAAAATCAATTAGTGTTTATATTTCCTTTTAGACAAAACTTACAACATCATGGACTTAGGAAAATACCTTTGAAGAATCTAAAAAGCTTAAGTTTCATGATGAAGAAAGTAAATTCACTCCTTAAGAGATATCGCATTGTGCAAAGAATGATAGGGTACCTTCTAATGAGCCAAAATGATAAAAAACGTGAGATTGCAACGCAAAACTCCATCGCATCATATGCATTAATAATCACTCACGTTGAAAACTTTAAAATCGCCGATATGTGATATCGCATATCGCACATTGCAAAAATCGCATAAATTACACATAATGATTAAGCGATCTGCGATCTCGCGACCAAGCAACCTTGTGATAGAACATCACAATGAAATTGCGGTAATGCGATGGAACGATCTGTGATATCACAAAGCAAATTGCAAGACCTCTCCATCGTAGTTGGTTCTGGCTCATTATTCGAGAAAACTTTTTTAGGCCAAGAACTGGTCATGCAGTTTCATGCGAATCAATGAGTTTTTGCCAGTTGTTAATGAAGTATGGTTTTGTGTTTTCCGAAGAACTAATTCACATAAGGTGGTATGTTTTTGCATATCTTCGGCATTTAAAGTTTTCTTGTCATTATTTTTATCATTACTTCCACCTCATTTGTAAACTGTAGGAACAAAGGACAAAAGATTATACAGGGCAGTATGCAGGAAACTATGAGGAGGAAAAGAAGTACTCCAATGTCCATTTGGGAAGGCACACCTAATCTACTTAAGGAAGAGAAAGAGCCACAGAACTGTTCAGAGGCATCCATCACAGATCTCTCATATACAGGCATGGTTGAATGGGTACTGAACGATGCTGATACCAGAAACAAACAGTTTAATGCTCAGGGACAAGAGCTCAAGGAATCATATTTTTACAAATTTTGAGCTTTATACTCGATAAGGGAAAAAGGCGCAAAAGGCGAAAACACATCAGGGAAGCCTGGATCAAGGAACAGAGGCAGTTTCCGATGTGCAATTAGCGCTTAGCGCTAATCGCGCATCGCTGAGAAAACTTGCTCGAAAAGGAAGGCTTCTAATTGCTCAGTCACCTGCAAGCCCCTAAAATTGCAAGAAAGCAACGATAGAAACAAACTGGAAACAAAATGCTAAAGAAAAAGCAGAAGAAATCCAAGGGTTAACCAAGTTAAAATGGGATTATTACTAGGCATACATGGTAAAGCCACATAGTCATTGGATGAATCTCAAGTATATCATCGATTTTGTTGAGAAGATAGTGCCAGCTCTTACCAATTCTGTTTGCTTAACTCAACCAAAGGTGGAAGACAGTCAGTCGACTCTACTCAGGAAAATATTGAATGTTTGCGACGTTAAGGAAAAAAATATAGAAATAGTTAGATATTAGATTTAATTTTAGAAATAGTTTTGCTTAGAAAAAGGATGGTCATTTAAACCTAATCCTGAATTTCTGTAAATAAGTTATTTAGTTAGTAGTATTTAAACCCTTCTCATTCATTTAGAGAAGGGTCCAGAAATTTATCAAAAACTTGTCCTCAGAACATGCACTTTTGCACCCTCCTAGGAGGTTTTGATGAATGAATGGAACAAGTTTTATTGGTATTTGCATTTGATATCTGCTACTGATGTTGCACTTCTGTACTCTTAGTGGATGTTAAATCAAGGAGAGATAAATCAATTGTCGCTTGAAGCTCATGAGTAGGACTAGTTATAAATGGTACTTTTATCTCTTAACCATTTCTGCTTATGCGTTAAAGTGATGTTCAGTTTTCAGTTGTTTATATATTACAATGTGAATGCTTGAGTTATCATTTGGCACTTTTGTATGATGATAACTATTTATTTATGATTAGTGTATGAATAGCTCATTTATGTGATATGTTTTCAAAATTGTTTCGTCTAACGTTTTATATCAAGTAGTTCATCTTTATTGAATTCTTCTCTCTTAATAGCTGAATGATCTTTATGACCAGTTATTGTTTGAAATCTTTTTACATCGCATAGAATAAAGATCACACCCCGGGTTAGCATAAATTTATATGTTTTTCTGTTTATTAGAATACAATAGCATAGCATTAGATTAGAATTAGGATAGAAGTATTCCATTTAGAACAGAAACATCCATCTTTCTCACACACACACACACTGAGTTGGGAAACTGGTCTCATATCCCCAGTCAGACCCGCTATACCAAACGGATAAGGAGCTGCCAACCAAGGTCTGGGCCGGGCGGGTATCCCCCTTGTTGTAGACCCGATTTTCAGGGCCTTCAACATATTTGGAGCTAGAAGGAGGGCTTGAACTATAAATGGCAAGTAAATCTAAATCAAAATACCATTCTGAGAGTAAATCAACCTCACCATCTCTCCTGACTTCTCCATTACACTTAAATCCATAATTAGAAGTCGTTGGAGCATCAACTGCTGCTACAAACCCTTACATTTCAAAGCAATCTATTATTGAACCTCCTGAAGTTGAATCTCTCATTCACAAACTTCAACGATTTTCCATTTCTCCTCAAAGATCTGATAAATCTCAAGGCAGCGTGACTTCACAGTATAACCCTGCTCATACCCTAACCAGATTAAAGAGTGAAAAGTTTGGTGTTCAACCCACCGAATTACCTCTTCCCAAAAGGAAAAGAGCAAGGAAATCACCTAAAGAGTCCGACAGCGAGACTCTTTCATCAACATCATCCATCTCAACCTCTTCACTGCAAAGTCAACCATCCACTCCTCCACTTCAGATCATTATCAATCCACCCACTGGAACCCCTACAACTCCTCCTCAATCATCCGCGATCGTAATATCCTCATCTTCCCAACCACAGGGATCATCTTCTGCACTTCCCTCTGTTAATAGTTCAGTAACGACCCAATCTCCATGGAATAACCATGGGGCAGTCTTAATGCCTGCACCCTTGAGTCAAATACCGGCCCATCCTGAGAAATCGCTGCCTAAGTTCAATCCTGAGGCAGGCATGCTAGCAGAAGAGCACATAAACAACTTTATGCTATCCATTAATCTCAATGGGGTTACTAATCAATATGTTGTTGTTTGACTTTTTCCTTATACTTTACAAGGAACAACCGGATCGTGGTATTTCTCATTACCCTCTGGATCTGTTACTAGTTGGGACATCTTCCAAGACCAATTCCCAACCAAGTTTGGTGACGACAGGTCTACGTCAACGTTAATCAACGACCTATCCAACCTTAGGGCTAAATCTAGAGAGCCTATGAAAGACTTCAATCTACATTTCAATAAAATTCTAAACAAAATTCCTACTGCTTCCCAGCCCAGTGAAGAAGTACGATGTGAATGGTATATTATTGCTTTACCATCAAACATAGCAATCTTTGTGGACAGGGCTAATAAAACAACCTTAGCTGAAAACATGAAAGAAGCCATAGCACTAGAGAAACGTATAATAGCCCTAGAGAAGAAATCCGCGATAAAGGAATGGAAATCTAAGAAGGTCACCTTCAAACAAGAGTCCAAGAAGAAACAAGCAAAAGATCCATTCGATTTGGAGGGATTGCAAAAAGTTCTGAAGACCATGTCCAATGAAATGGTCAACATAAAAAAGCAAGTAGTAGAGACTTCCTCAAAAAGGCCCTACAGAGCTTTTAAAAGAGGCCCGTCAACAGATTCAAAGCGACCCAATGCTATTACAAGTGCTGAATCCGAGGAAGAGGAAGAGGAAATTGCCACTGAAGGGCAAACCGATGATGAAGAAGTTGTAGAATTACAAGGAATATGGGATTTCATCCTCCCACAAGAAGAAGATCAAGAAGTATTCCCAGTTAACACACGAAGTAGAAATCAACTTCACCCTCCCCAAACTACCGCAAAGCCAAAGAGCGCAAGCTCTGCAACAAAGGATAAAGCCACAACAAAGAAAACGACATCTAAAGCAACTCAAACTAGCCCAGTCCAAATAGATTCACCAACTCCATCTAAAACACTAATCGTTTCGGATGAAATGGTGTACAATATTATAGAAGGCATGAAAAAGACTAGGGCCAACATCACTCTTTACGAATTGAGCAAGTTAAAGCATCAACAAAAGATAATGTTGAAAGAATTACATGCTGTGCCAATTGCACCTTTGCCTGCCGCTGTACTTTCTCAAGTTCCTGGAACATGGGAAGACCTCCAACTAATGCGACTAACAATATTGATCCAAATGACATCGCTTTAATTGGAGGAAGATCGAGATCTCATACTCCCTCATTTCTCCTCACTTATGAAATTTTTAACAAAAATGTACATAATTGTTTAGTGGATTCTGGCGCTTCATCAAATATTTTACCAAAGTCCATATGCACCAAATTAAACGTTCAACCACAGAAATCTATTGTTTGCATAGTTCATGTAGATTGATCGCAGGTCGAAGTCATTGGCGAACTAAATCAAGTAACCATAAGGCTGTCATCCAACCCAAAGGTATGTCAAGTTATTGACATTTTAGTCGCTGATATCCCTAAATTTTATATCTTAATTCTTAGCAGGGATTGGTCAGAAAAATTGCATGGATACTTTGCAACTGACTGGTCGCACTTGTGGCTGCCTTACAATGGTAAGCCAAATCAAATAAAAATTGAACGAGAATTACATCATAAGTACATAGTAACGAAATTAGAGGGAGAAAATGAACCAGTAGCATATAACAATAGCATAATTGACAATTACTCAGTGGATTCTTTTCTTGGCAATTTTAATGCTTATACATCAGCTTATTTAGAAAATTTTGTTTTGTCCCAAGTCGAAAATTTTTCTCAAACGGATAGTTCAAAATGTATCAATTTTTTAGATAGATCTGTAAATAAATCTTTGTTTTGGAAATTATTTTTTGATGGTTCTAAATCTAATGAAGGATTAGGAGTAGGATGCGTGCTAATTAGTCTAGAAGGAGATAAAATCATGTTAACATGCAGGCTTGAATTTGATTGTACTAACAATACAACAAAATATGTGGCTTTAGTCCAAGGGTTGTACAAAGCAATCAGTTAGACATCAAGTACCTCCAAGTCTTTGGAGACTCTGAAATTGTAGTCAGACAGGTACGGAATACTATACATTGCTTATCAGGTCATTTAAAACACTATCAATCTTTAGTTCATGATCTGACTGAGCATTTTATAGCATTCAATATTTCATCAATTCCCAGAGTCCAGAATGCAAGCGTTGACCTTTTAGCTAACGTAGCTTCTAAGCTCATTCCTCCGGAAGATTTTAGTCCAGATAGATTCTCAATAGAATTAATATTTAGACCTTCTATTCCTGACAACATCACAAATTGGAGAATATTCAGCGACGATCCTGATATCATAAATTTCCTTACATATGAAGGATCCTACTCCAATCAAATAATTGACGAAGACCAACATGATCGACAATTGCAACAAGATAGCACTAACAATGCTATACCTAAGTCGGTGGTCAAGTTAGAAGATTTGTACGATTTGAAAGATCAGTTTAAAAGGTCTACCAATTCAAAGCTCCAAATTTCAACTTTGAATTATGAATTAGTAAACCTAGGAACCGAAGCCAAACCACAAAACATAAATCTAGGCCTTGGTCTAGCCCCTGAAGAAAAACTAGCGTATATTCGTCTTTTGAGACAATACAAAAACGTTTTTGCTTGGAACTATGATGAACTCAAAACATACGACACTTCCATCATCCAACATACTATTCCCATGACCGATAATAAAAAACCTGTCCAACAAAAATTGAGAAAGATCCATCCCAATTTAGAAAATCAGATAAAAACTGAACTCAATAAGCTTTTGAAAGCTAAGATAATCTTTCCCGTCAGACACTCTAAATGGGTCTCCAGTATGGTACCTGTTAGAAAGAAAAATGGAGATATTAGAATTTGCATTGAATTTCTAAATCTTAACAAGGCCTGTCAAAAAGACAATTTTCCTTTACCACCTATGGAGCAGATATTGCAGGCAGTGGCGGGCTCAGAATTAATGTCTTTCTTGGATGGATTTTTAGGATGCAATCAAGTGTTGGTACATCCTGATGATCAATTGAAAAACACATTCAGAACTAAATGGGGCACATATGCATATCAAAAGATGCCATTTGGTTTGATTAATGCTGGTGCCACATTTCAGAGAGCCATGGACATCGCATTCAAAGGTTTAGACAATAAATCTATAGTAATTTGTTTGGACGATATAATCGTGTATTCCAAGAAATGAAGTGACCATCTCAAAGACTTGAAACAAATCTTCCAACGATGTTTAAGGTATGGAATTTCACTTGACCCAAATAAATCTTTTTTCACATTAAGTGAAGGGAAACTTCTAGGATTCATAGTGTCAAAATCTGGAATTCACATCGATTCTGACAGAATCAAAGAGATTTCTGAAATATCCCTACCTCATAACAAAAAGGCATGCAATCTTTCCTTGGTCAGATCAACTTTGTAAAGAGATTTGTTCCAGATTTTTCATGAATCGTGTCTCCTTTACAAGCCATGATCAAAAGGAACTCAAATTTTAAATGGGGCCAAGATGAACATGAAGCATTCAACCTGATCAAACAAGCTATTATTAATGCTCCATCTTTAGCAACTCCAAATTTTCCAGAGCCTTTTATTTTATATACATTTGCCTCAGATAGGTCATATGTTGCGATACTCACTCAAACGAATCAAGAAAAGGCGGAAGCCCCAATTGCTTTTTTCAGTTCAAATTTACAGGGTGCTGAATTAAATTATTCATATGTGGAGAAACAGGCTTATGCTGTTTTCAAAGCAATCAAATACTTCAGACCTTTTCTACTCAAAACCCATACTAAAATTATAGTACCGTTTTTAGTGGTAAGGAATCTTCTAGTACAAAAGGATGTGGTTGAAAAGAGGGCCAATTGGGTTACTGCCTTACAAGAATATGACATAGAAATTAAACCAGCAAACATCGTAAGAGGTCAAGGCTTTTGCAAAATGTTGGCTGGAGCATCACAGATTTCTAAAATTCCATCCATAGAGGTACAAATGTCTGAGGTAAGCCTAAACGATGCAGAGTCATTATACGCTGATATCATTTATTATCTTAAGAATGGGTATGCTCCTTCACACCTTGATCATACTAAGTAAAGTGCTCTAAGGTTGAAAGCCAAACAATATCAGCTCATAAATGATATTCTTTTTATAATAAATTATGATTCTATTCTCCTTAGAAGTCTTGAGAAATCTGAAGCTGAAAAAGTTTTGCAGGAACTCCACGATGGGCCAGCAGGCGGACACTATGCTGGAGATGCTATTGCACATAAAATCTTGCACGTGGGGTATTACTGGCCCACGTTATTCAAAGACTCGCACAGTTACGTGAGGAAATATCAAGTCTGCCAAACTACTGCTGGGAGACAAAAGAAGCCATCCTTATCACTACAACCAGTTAACATTGAGCAACCTTTCAGTCAGTGGGGATTGGACATAATAGGTGAGATCGTTCCTCACTCTTCTAAGCAGCATAGATATATCCTTACAGCAATAGATTATTTTACTAAGTGGGTAGAAGCAGTTCCACTCAAGATGGCTAATGCTGAAAATATCATTGAGTTCATAGATCAATTTATAGTCACCAGGTTTGGAATGCCTTCCGCTTTAATGTTTGATAATGCATCATACTTTTCTGGAAATGCAATGATTGAATTTGCCCTTAAAAGAGGATTCAAACTTAAATATTCGGCCAATTATTACGCACAGGGCAATGGGTTAGCCAAGTCTACAAATAAAAACCTAATCAGGATTATAAAAAAAACAGTAGACCAAAATCATAAAAATTGGCATAAATCTTTAATATATGCTTTGTGGGTAGACCGAATAACGAGAAAAGCTTCCATCGACACTTCTCCCTTTAATTTAGTTTATGGGAAAGAAGTATTTCTTGTGACTCATTTAGCAATTCCCTCTTTATCTCTAGTTCAATACATTGATGAAGTACCAACTTCCTCATTACACCTAAGACAAATGGAAATAATCAAATTAGAAGAACAACGAGAACAGGCTAAGAAAACACATGCTCATCATCAAGCACTAGTAAAATCCTCTTTTGATTCAAACATAATGACCAGAAAAGATTTTCAGATGGGAGACTTAGTTTTAAAATGGGACAAGGCTCATGAAGAAAAGGGGAAACATACAAAATTTCAAATAATGTGGCTTGGTCCTTTTCAAATTGTAGAAGTCATAAGTCCATCAACGTTTGCGTTACATGATTTAGCAGGTAAAAGAGACTCTTTGCCTATCAATGGAAAAATTCTCAAGAAATATTTTCTATAGAAGATTATTCTTCTATTTTTGTAGAGTAATAGTTCTTCTTTTCATAATAAAACCAGTTGTGAATGGTTATATTAGGCATTTACGAAAAAGACACCAAATCTCTTTCAGATTTTGATTTTTCGCTTGTATAAATGGCAAATCTTTTGGAAAATTGATCTTTATTATTGAAAGATACAGTTAAAGACTCTAACCTAGATATGACACTAGTTTCAACTTCATAAAGTTTGAAGAAAACAAATTTTAGCAAATAAATTGTTTTATATCAGTACAATGAAAGGTATTAATAACAAAATAAAGATTCTCTGTAGAACAGCTACTTCCAAAAAACTCTACCATTGTCGTCTAGAGCTATCTTAAGGAAACAATGACTTCCTCCCTGCTAAGGAAATCAAAACGTTCAGAGGAACAATCCACGGATACACTTCATCTTGAAGAATGAGAGGTCTCATCACGAGCCGACTTATCATAATTACAAATATTATAACTTGCTAAGTTTGCCAAATACTGCATACCACAACAGGGAAATGACTCAAGATTGTTACAATCAAAAGGCAAGGGGTCTCATCACAAGCTAGCTTGTTCAGCAAAGATATAAATCGAGAGAATGACTGTGTCATAAATTGTCAATCCAACCACGACATTGTTCTTCAAGAGTAAAAAGAAAATCAAAGCAATAAGTGTGGATGTGGATTCTTCTTTGAGAGTTGTAGGTTTCTTTAAGTAGGATACATGATCATTGCTGGGTAATAGGTAACCCTGTCGAGGCTATAAATGCCTGCTAGCAGCAGAGGCTCTACCTACGACAAATGAGCATATTTAAAACTGGTTTACAGAGAAGACTTTGTTTTATCTTTACAGACCAAGTAATGACTGATGTAAGTACAAGGACTAACTTGAGGGAGCAAATAATCAAAGTTAAAAGTTGCTGAAACAAAATGTCATTGACAGGTTAGAGCATAATGTACTTTATCTTTCCATAATAAAGTTTAATTTTCTGAAAAAATTTCTGTTTTGGATGTTTAGAAAATTCAATAGAGACATAAAGATAACTGGTTCTTCCAAGTGAATCGCATATTGTTGTGGCCACCAACAACCCCCCTCCTTATGAAGTGTTATTGCTAATACTAAATAAGTGGGGACCCTTAGTCAAAAATTTTAAAAAATCAATTAGTGTTTATATTTCCTTTTAGATAAAACTTACAACATCATGGACTTAGGAAAATACCTTTGAAGAATCTAAAAAGCTTAAGTTTCATGATGAAGAAATTAAATTCAATCCTTCAGAGATATCGCATCGCACAAAGAATGATAGGGTACCTTCTATTTAGCCAAAATGATAAAAAATGCGAGATTGTGACACGAAACTCCATCGCATCGCGTACATTAATAAGCACTCATGTTGAAAAACTTTAAAATCACCGATATGTGATATCGCATATCGCACATTGCAAAAATCGCATAAATTACACATAATGATTATAACGATTAAGCGATCTACGATCTCGCGATATTGCGATATCGCGACCAAGCAACGTTGCGATAGAACAACACGATGAAATTGCGGTAATGCGATGCAGCGATCTGCGATATCGCAAAGCAAATCGCAAGACCTCTCCATTGCGATTGGTTCTGGCTCATTATTCGAGAAAACTTTTTTTAGGCCAAGAACTGGTCATGCACTTTAATGTGAATTAATGAGTTGTTAATGAAGTATTGTGTTGTGTTTTTCGAAGAACTAGTTCACGTAAGGTGGCGTGTTTTTGCATATCTTCGGCATTTAAAGTTTTCTTGTCATTATTTTTATAATTACTTCCACCTCATTTGTAAACTGCAGGAATGAAGGACAAAAGATTATACAAGGCAGTATGCAGGAAACTATGAGGAGGAAAAGCAGTACTCTAATGTCCATTTGGGAAGGCACACCTAATCTATTTAAGGAAGAGAAAGAGCCACAAAACACTTATGAGGCATCCATCACATATCTCTCATATACAACGATGGTTGGATGGGTACTAAAAGATGCTGATACCAGAAACAGACAGTTTAATGCTTAGGGTCAAGACCTCATGGAATCACTATTTTTACAAATTTTGAGCTTTATACCCGATAAGAGAAAAAGGCGCAAAAGGCGAAAAACGCATCAGGGAAGCCCGGATCAAGGAACGGAGGTAGTTTCCGATGCACAATTAGTGCTTAGCGCTAATCACGCATCGATGAGAAAACTTGCTCAAAAAGGAAGGCTTCTAATTACTCAGTCACCTGCAAGCACCGAAAATTGCAAGAAAGCAATGATAGAAACAAACTGGAAACAGAAAGCTAAAGGAAAAGCAGAAGCAATCCAAGGGTTAACCAAGTTAAAATGGGATTATTACCAGGCATACATGGTAAAGCTACATAGTCATTGGATGACTCTCAAGTATATCATCGATTTTGCTGAGAAGATAGTGCCAGCTCTTGCCGATTCTATTTTCTTAACTCAACCAAAGGCGGAAGACAGTAAGCCAACTCTACTCAGGCAAATACTGAATGCTTGTGATGTTAAGGATCAAATATAGAAATAGTTAGATATTAGATTTAATTTTAGAAATAGTTTTGCTTAGAAAAAGGACGATCATTTAAACCGAATCCTGAATTTATGTAAATAAGTTATTTAGTTAGTAGTATTTAAACCCTTCTCATGCATTTAGAGAAGGGTCCAAAAATTTATCAAAAACTTGTCCTCAGAACATGCACTTTTGCACCCTCAGAGGAGGTTTTGATGAATGAATGGAACAAGGTTTATTGGTATTTGCATTTGATATCTGCTACTGATGTTGCACTTATGTACTCTTAGTGGATGTTAAATCAAGGAGAGATAAATCAATTGTCACTTGAAGCTCATGAGTAGGACTAGTTATAAATGGTACTTTTATCTCTTAACCATTTCTGCTTATGCATTAAAGTGATGTTCAATTTTCAGTTGTTTATATATTACAACGTGAATTCATGAGTTATCATTTGGCACTTTTGTACGGTGATAACTATTTATTTATTCTTAGTGTATGAATAACTCATTTATGCGATATGTTTTTACAATTGTTTCGTCTAACTTTTTATATGAAGTAGTTCATCTTTATTGAATTCTTTTCTCTTAATAGCTGAATGATCTTTATTACAGTTATTGTTTGAAATATTTTTAGATCACATAGAAGAAAGATCACACCCTGGGTTAGCATAAATTTAGATGTTTTTTTGTTTATTAGAATACAATAGCATAGCATTAGATTAGAATTAGGATAGAAGTATTCCATTTAGAACAGAAACATCCATCTTTCTCTCACACACACACTGAGTTGGGAAACTGGTCCCATATCCCCAGTCAGACCCGCTATACAAAACGGATAAGGAGCTGCCAACCAAGGTCTGGACCGAGCGGGTATCCCCTTTGTTGTAGAACTGATTTTCGAGGTCTTCAACAGAACCCTAGAAGAGGAAGAGTTTGAGGCTTCCCCCTTGTTGCCTTGTTGCTTATCCCTCTTGGTGGAACCAACTAGTGTTGAAGCAGGGATTTCTTGTTGTGGGGTGGTTTCCTAAGGAGGGGCTATAGGAATGATGCCTATAAAGGTGATACCTGAGTTTTTCGACATGGCTTGGGGAGAAAAATACCATACTAGTATCGCGAGAGCCATATTTGATAACATGAGTGTTTCCATGACTTGGTGCAAGAAAAAACTAGGTGGAGGGTATAAGAGGGGTGTTTGGGTGATAGTATATGGTAGAAACATAGAACTAGTAGTTTCAACACTAGTGGTGTCTCGAACTAGTTCTTGACTCTCAGTGGTGTTTGATGAACTCATCATGCACACCAGAGCTCTTGTGGTTGGAGAATTGGCATCGAAAAAATGGGGGTCTCCAGGCTAGGTATCGAGGATTGTAGATTGTTTAAATTTTCAAGGGATGAATTCAATGTGGGTTGTGATCAACTCAAGGGAATATCATACGAAAGTTATCACACGATCAAGGGTGGTGGTACCTTTTTCTTGTAATATGTGAGTTGGTCAATCGTCACAATTTTCCCATCATGAGGGAACATCACTGTCATGAAAACCAAATGTTCCACTGTAGTCATTGCATACATGTAACTACATCCAAGAAGGATATTGTAATTTGATTGTGCATCTAATCCTATCATGTTAATGAACACCATTTTATGAGTGAGTTGTACTATAACATCCTAGAATAGGCCTACAGGAGGTAAAGGGAATTCGTCATATGGTCCGAGAGTAATATCAGATGGTTTGATTTCAGGATATCCAAGTTATTTCCAAATAGTTTTAGACATAATATGTGTGGGAGCTCCCTCATTGATTATGCAGTGGCAGATGGTGATATTCCGGATTGAGACCAGAATTTGGAAGGCAACTATTGATGGAATATGCAGGGAAATGTTATCCAAGTTCAAATCCACCAAACAAAAATCAAAAGGGTTAATTGTAGGTAATGTGGAAATTAAGGGTTTCTCTTGGGTTGTGCATGTTTGCAAGACTTCCAATGCTGACATAGCTGAAATAGATTGAGCTAAGTCATCAACTATGTTGTAGTTGCGAGAAGTATTTGAGTTATGTCATATTCACCGTAAAGGACCTTTGACCATCTTTGGGATAGGTTCTATAAGATGTCGAGGGATTGTAAAAGGTTTTTTAGGTGTTTCAGTTGTCAAGGTGGATCGAATGGTTTCTAGTGGAGTTTTGTAATCCTGATTTCATGTACGTAGGACAATTTCTTCCCCTACCATGTAAATGTTGGGACTTGAGGTATTTTGAGAACTTCCTTTAGGATTACACTGTTATTGTTTATGGGAGGGTTATCAATGATTATTTAACACTCCTTGATGGGGGAATGAATTCTGCATTACTACAATTTGTTGGTTTTGTCCCCCCTTCCCCTAGTATATTTCAACCTCTTCAACTTAGGGAGTTGAGGATAATGATGAGTGTATTGACCATATTCCCTATAGGTGGCATAAGCATGATTCATCTGTCGACTGAGGATATTGTTTTTCCTTTGTGGGTTATTATCGGTTTGTCCCTAGTTTGGATTTTGGTTTGAGTTTCCCCTAACCAGTGCCTACGGAGGTTGTTGGTGATTGTTTCCCCCTTGCCCAGGCTCTACCCTTGGCTTGTTCCTTCATTTTTTCTTAGCAGGTTATCTGTGTTTAGTGGTCCAAATGATTGTTGTTGTTGAGGGGGAGTAGGTCGCACAAAATTAACCCCTACATTATTTTATGTTGGTGGTTTCTGCTGTTGAGGTGTTGGGAAAGGGAAGTATAGACTCCCTAGTCGTTAGTTAGAATATGTGCTATGGGAAGTAGAAACCACTTCTGTGATCCTAGGAGGATATGAATTTCCCTATGTGGGAGGATATTGGGTACAATGTGTGGGGTTTATTGGCTACCCTACATGGGATGGTATTAGCTAACCTCCATAACAAGGTTTTTCATAGGGGTAGGTTAACTGGGATAATACCCTAAGTTTTTTCGGTGGAGGTGCTATAAGCATGGCACAAAATGGTTGTCCATTATATGTACTTCCAGATTACTGGAAGGTGTTTCCCAATTTATTTTGGGCTATGACTCTGATTAAACCATCTGCAACACTAGATGTGTCTGGTAACTCGAGTTTTAAAAGTTTTTAGGAGAGGTGAATCTGCGAGGACATGGTAGAGTATCCAATTGCTTATATATGAGATCTTATTGTTGAGCTCTGATGATAGCCTCTTCCTCATTTTGTAGGATGGAATTTTCCACGCCTTTTGAGATTTCTGATGTGAGGGATCTAAAAAATAAGTCAAGGAGAAGTTTTTATTCTAGATGTGCTTTGCACAAGGTACGATGTTTCTGCCATTCATGAATATGGTTTGATATGTGCATAGAAAATGTTTTCTTAAAATAAGTTAGGATTTCCAGTCTCGAGTCTTAGCCAATAGGGAGATGGAAGAATGTGAGAAAAGTCTCGGCTAGAGAACCAAAGTTCCCATGTGATATAGAGGGTTTTCCTATGTACCACTTTGCTATGACCCCTGTGAGGGTGCGTTGAAACAGTCATACGTGAATAGTTTCAACCATTATATTTTTGGATGAACACCGAAGTTGAAAGGTCATAACATGGTTTCCCAAATCTTCTACTTGTTTCCCTTTGAAATTTGGAACATCTGAAGGTATATTGGTTGGCACGAGTGGTTAATTTAGGGTATGGTAGTAGGAAAATGAAAGTCAAGGGCTGCTCCAAGAAATAGTCACATTGCGTAGATCTTTTCACTCTGAATGTATTGCAATTTGAATGGGCTAAAATGGACTTCGGATGAAGAAGTTATCATGGAAAAAAGTTTTCCATGGTCCATTGAAAAGGAGGCAAATTCTTTCGAAAATGGGCTTAAGGTTGTATAAAGGAAAATCGTATTGGAAGGGTTAAGAGGAGGACTTAACGCAAGGGTGGTGTTATCACTCAGGTTGTCCCTAAGCTCCTATTTAGGGATACGGCCGAGGTAACCACAAACCAATCTTTGGACTGTAGGTTTTAGCCCACCTGCAATCAGAGAGGGCTCTCTCTTAATGATTCAACTTTGTTAATGATTTTAGGCTAGCTTTTGGCTCAGGTGTTTTTTGTTTGTGTTTGGATGGAAGGTAGAAATCTCAAACAAAGAGGAAAGGTAAGGTGTGATAAGTTTCAAACCATTGGGCATGGAGTCATGGATTAAGGTTCGCTATTGCGTTTTCTTGGTCACAAGAGGATTAAGGAGCGATATAGCCACACATGATACAATTATCAATCAACTGAAAGGATGAAATGAAGATCAGAGATGAAAGGCAAAGGAGAATCATTTCATCAGACTGAAAAAGAGGAGAAGTGGATGAATGGTTATCTAGGAGCAGCTAAGAATTCCTAAAATCTCATTCATATGTGAAAGAAATAACGTAAACAAGATCATTTAAGTATACATGTTCATAGCTATTTCTGATGAAAACATGAAAAAATGCAGAAATTGAGCTTAAGGTGTACTTAAACAAATCCTAAGCTATTCTTCTTTTCTGCACTTTAGATGGCGGAACGATGGTAAAACAAACATGACAATTAACAGAGTTGAGAAACACTTATTGAACCATGTAGAAGCACAGGAATTCCGTAATCACTCCTCGGCCTATTAAACACATCAAGCAGTTTCAAAATCCATGCTTTCAACAGTCTTTGATTATAGAAAGTATGACAGTTACAGTGCGGGTCTCTGCTTGAAGAAAATGTTGAGAAAAAGACTAAGCAATTTCCTCGACTCACCCACCAACCAACCCTTTACTCCATATTTCAGGGTGGTATATATAAGCAAAATATCAGAAAGTCATTCATTACAATTGACCTAAATAGGTTTGCTGGAAAAGCTTTTCTAAAACCTAAGTGTCGCTGGAGTTAAATGTAGGTAAGTCCTTTGGGCCGCGCCAGAGGCAACTGAATAAAAAAGAGTGCAATGTGGCCCTTGGAGGCTTGATGTGGTGTTGCTGGAATAACTGTGCTTCGGGATCTGTAGTTCTATTCTGGTGCGAGTTAAATGTGCAATAATTATGATTTGAGGGTTTTTGAGTGGCTTTGCCCTCTTTCTTTGACTTTGCTGGAAGGTATTAAATGATCTCCTGCTTTGGGCCGCTGCTTAAGATTTTCGCTGATACTCTTTGCTGCTACATTGATGGCTTCTGCCGCCTGCTGATACTCTTTGACGTGCTTGTTCCCTGATGATTTGGTCTGATACACTTTAATCTCTGTCATTGGTCCTTTGCTGTCTTTAAACCAGATTAATTTGGCAAAATCGGGCGATTTTGGGCTTTTTCAGCGCAAAACAGGCCAAGGAATCAAAAGATTCCCCAAAATGGCCTATTTGCCCTAGCGATGCGCGATTAGCTAAAACTGCCTCTGTTTCTTGTTCCGGAGCTCTGAAGTGCGATTTCTCTTCCTGCGCGAATTTTCGGTTTCTTGGCTGCTGACGTCAACATGATGTCAGCAGTATGGCGGATGACGTCAGCGGTGGGTCCTGGTACAGACGTGACATGGTGGGGTGCTCATACTTGAAGGCGATGCGATGGACTTCTTCCGATGCGATCGCAAAAGCGCGTCGGTGGGGAATGGGAAGGTATTTTATTTGGACATGCGACACTTGCGACTGCCGATCGCCGACATCGTGATATCGCGTCGGGTAATCACGGATGGGGCATAACTTATATGGTGAGAATATTGTGATCTTGCGATGCGAGCTGGCTTTCTAGGGTTTGCGGAGTGTTAAGGAAGTCGGCAAGGGGTTTATCGCGGTCGGAAGGAGTGAGTAAGTGGGTCAGAAAGGCATTTTGAGGCTTCGGAAGGGGTCCGATAACCTAAAAAAGGGATTTTATACTTTGGAAGGAGTCCATTGTATTTGGCAGATGGTTTGAAGAGGCAGCATGAGGACTCTTGCTAAGTTTCAGGTAAACTGAGCCATTCCCGGGGGTACTTATGGTTATTTTTCAACCAGGGGGAGGGATATTTACATAGGAGATGATTTACATAGTTTTAGTAGGGGGATGGGAAAATATAGGGAGTTAAGTAATAATGTCAGTAGTTAATATGGAGATGGTAAGAAAGTGCTAAGTTTGGGAGATATTAGGCTGCAACGAGGGGACAAAACCTTATAGAGAGAGTATGGAATATCTTTGAGCAAAGCAGATCTTCACCCAAGCTAATGATATGAAAATGATGGAACTTAAGAGGTATCAAGCAGATCTTGACCTATTTTTGGGGAAATTAGTTAATGATTGGGGGAGATGGAGAAAGGAAGTTAGTTACGCCTGTTTTTGAGCTTCTCGCATAGAACTGCTTGGTGATTGTGTCCTGAGTAAAGATGATACCTGGAAACCTGGAACTTATCAGCAATAAAGATTCAGCAACCTCAAAACTACCTACCCAGCCTACCTACCTAACATTTTTTCTTCTTTTGGTTTGGGTGCACTTAGACTTGCAAACCCATCATTCCAATTTTTCTTTTTCATGCTTTCCTATCTACCGACTACCCTTATTTCATCCGAGGGCCCAGATTAAGCTATTGGGCTCCTTTGATTCTCTACCTATCTAAGAATCTGCCAAGATTAAGCTATTTGGACAGATTTTCATTCCCTATATTCTAAAACAGGAAATTTAAACCTAGGGATACCAAGATTAGCTGTTTGGACCTCCCTTTAACTAAAAATTGTGCAACACCGGAATAACTTCTCAAAATTTGGAAGGAATTTAAATGAACTCTGAGTAGACTTCTTCGCTTGGAGACTGTTAAGCAAGTATGGAGCATTGCAGCATGCAAAGTATGACATATTTGGCATGTAAAAATGTCAATCATGAAATATGAGTAACCTGCTGTAGCAGGAGGCTAACAGTGACTCCACTTGGGGATGTTTCTCCTTGTGAGAAGCCAAGAACAGCAGGTCAGAATGCCTTAGTCTTTAATTGTTGTTGTTCTTCTACAAAATTCCCTTTGCCGGCTGCCTTATTAATCCTACCTACCTATCCTAACCAGCACTTACTTTGCTGTCAGGTGAATTCAAATAACTAGTGGAGCCACTTAAGCAACTGTAAAAAGAGATGAACTGGCTGACTGACTGTTAATGAAATTGGAAGCACTATTCGGTCATGTGCCCCTATAATCAAAATTGTGGCATAGAAAGGCTGCTGCTGATGTATTTGGTGCTCACCAAGAAAACATGCTAAAGAACTTGAGTTAAGAAGAAGTTTTATGTAGTCTGCAATAGGATCAATAAAAACATTATGTGGGATAGTTTCTTATGGGCCTTCTTAGTCAGATGGAACAGCCGCATCCTTAGTAACAAGCCCTGCAACTAATCCTTCAGTCGTTGCCTTGAAAACAAAATTATCCTCAATCTGTAAGTCAAAAGGTAGTGGCATTTCCCCATGGCTTGGGTAAGGAAGACTTCGGAAAAATTCTTTAGGGTCGCGAAAACTATATGACTGAATTTGAGATTGCAAGAGTTCAATTTAATTTTCATATCTTTCAACAGCTAACTCAAGAAAAAGGTTACTCGGGCGTCCTGCTGTTTTTAACAACACCAATCAGAAAAATTCTTCATCAAGCTGAAGTTCTAATAAACTCTCCCTGAATTAATCTAAAGCTTTATCAAATGAAAGATCTTCCACGAACCCGGCCATCCTATCTTACTGTTAGTGCTTTGGAATATGGACTATTTGGTTGTAAAATTGGTTCGTTCCTCAATGAAGCCTTGATTGAAAATGAAGTGGAGTTGCCAGGTGGAAGCCTTAACTTTGAAGTATCTGATCTCTATCCACCATCAAAGATCAGAACTGAACATGAAAAACTCTGAAGAAAAGGAGCACTTTCTCCAGAAAGCGGGGTTTACAGTAATGAACAAAGTGATTTAGGTCCCCAATGGAGTCGCCATTATGTTATCACTCAGGTTGTCCCTAGGCTCCTGTTTAGGGATACGACCGAGGTAACCACAAACCAATCTTTGGATTGCAGTTTCTAGCCCACCTGCAATCAGAGAGGGCTCTCTCTTAATGATTCAACTTTGTTAATGATTTTAGGCTATCTTTTGGCTCAGGTGTTTTTTGTTTGTGTTTGGATGGAAGTTAGAAATCTCAAACAAAGAGGCAAGGTAAGGTGTGATAAGTTTCAAACCATTTGGCATGGAGTCATGGATTAAGGTTCGCTATTGCATTTTCTTGGTCACAAGAGGATTAAGGAGCGAGATAGCCACACATGATACAATTATCAATCTATTGAAAGGATGGAATGAAGATAAATGATGAAAGGCAAAGGAGAATCATTTCATTAGACTGAAAAAGAGGAGAAGTGGATGAATGGTTATCTAGGAGCAGCTAAGAATTCCTAAACTCTCATTCATATGTGAAAGAAATAGCGTAAACAAGATCATTTAAGTATACATGTTCATAGCTATTTCTGATGAAAACATGAAAAAATGCAGAAATTGAGCTTAAGGTGTAGTTAAACAAATCCTAAGCTATTCTTATTTTCTGCACTTTAGATGGCGGAACGATGGTAAAACAAACATGAAAATTAACAGAGTTGAGAAACACTTATTGAACCATGTAGAAGCACAGGAATTCCGTAATCACTCCTCGGCCCATTAAACACATCAAGCAGTTTCAAAATCCATGCTTTCAGCAGTCTTTGATTATAGAAAGTATGACAGTTACAGTGCGGGTCTCTACTTGAAGAAAATGTCGAGAAAAAGACTAAGCAATTTCCTCGACTCACCCACCAACCAATCCTTTACTCCATATTTCAAGGTGGTATATATAAGCAAAATATCAGAAAGTCATTGATTACAATTGACCTAAACAGGACTGCTGGAAAAGCTTTTCTAAAACTTAAGTTTCGCTGGAATTAAATGTAGGTAAGTCCTTTGGGCCGCGGTAGAGGCAACTGAATCAAAAAGAGTGCAATGTGGCCCTTGGAGGCTTGATGCAGTGCTGCTGGAATAACTGTGCTTCGGGATCTGTAGTTCTGTTCTGGTGCGAGTTAAATGTGCAATAATTATGATTTGAGGGTTTTTTGAGTGGCTTCGCCCTCTTTCTTTGACTTTGCTGGAAGGTATTAAATGTTCTCTTGCTTTGGGCCACTGCTTAAGATTTTCGCTGATACTCTTTGCCGCTACATTAATGGCTTCTGCCGCCTGCTGATACTCTTTGACGTGCTTGTTCCCTGATGATTTGATCTGATACACTTTAATCTCTGTCATAGTTCCTTTGTTGTCTTTAAATCGGATTAATTTGGCAAAATCGGGCGATTTCGGGCTTTTTCAGCGCAAAACAGGCCAAGGAATCAAAAGATTCCCCAAAATGGCCTATTTCCCGTAGCGAAGCGCATTCACGCTAATCGCGCATCGAAAACTGCCTCTGTTTCTTGTTCCGGAGCTCCGAAGTGCGATTTCTCTTCCTGCGCGAATTTTCGGTTTCTTGGCTACTGACGTCAGCGGTGGGTCCTGGTACAGATGTGACATGGTGGGGTGCTCATACTTGAAGGCGATGTGATGGACTTCTTCCGATGCGATTGCAAAATCGCGTCAGCGGGGAACGGGAAGGTATTTTATTTGGACATGCGACTACCGATCGCCGACATCGCGATATCACGTCTTGTAACGACGGATGGGGCATAACTTATATGGTGAGAATATTGCAATCTTGCAATGCGAGCTGGCTTTCTAGGGTCTGCAGAGTGTTAAGGAAGTCGGAAAGGGGTTTATTGCGGTCGGAAGGAGTGAGTAAGTGGGTCAGAAAGGCATTTTGAGGCTTCGGAAGGGGTCCGATAACCTAAAAAAGGGATTTTATACTTTGGAAGGAGTCCATTGTATTTGGAAGATGGTTTGAAGGGACAGCTTGAGGACTCTTGCTAAGTTTCATGTAAACTGAGCAATTCCCGAGGGTACTTATGGTTATTTTTCAACCAGGGGGAGGGATATTTACATAGGGGATGATTTACATAGTTTTAGTAGGGGGATGGGAAAATATAGGGAGTTAAATAATAATGTCAGTAGTTAATATGGATATGGTAAGAAAGCGCTAAGTTTGGGAGGTCTTAGGCTGCAACGAGGGGATAGAACCTTATAGAGAGAGTATGGAATATCTTTGAGCAAAGCAGATCTTCACCCAAACTAATGATATGAAAATGATGGAACTTAAGAGGTATCAAGCAGATCTTGACCTCTTTTTGGGGAAATTAGTTAATGATTGGGGGAGATGGAGAAAGGAAGTTAGTTACGCCTGTTTTTGAGCTTCTCGCATAGAACTGCCTGGTGATTGTGTCCTGAGTAAAGATGATACCTAGAAACCTGGAACTGATCAGCAATCAAGATTCAACAACCTCAAAACTACCTACCCAGCCTACTTACCTAACATTTTTTCTTCTTTTGGTTTGGGTGCACTTAGACTTGCAAGCCCATCATTCCAATTTTTCTTTTTCATGCTTTCCTATCTACCGACTACCCTTATTTCGTCCGAGGGCCCAGATTAAGCTGTTGGGCTCCTTTGATTCTCTACCTATCTAAGAATCTGCCAAGATTAAGCTGTTTGGACAGATTTTCATTCTCTATATTCTAAAACAGGAAATTTAAACCGAGGGAGACCAAGAGTAAGCTGTTTGGACCTCCCTTCAACTAAAAATTGTGCAACACCGGAATAACTTGTCAAAATTTGGAAGGCAGTTAAATGAACTTTGAGTAGCTTTCTTCGCTTGGAGACTGTTAAGCAAATATGGAGCATTGCAGCATGCAAAGTATGACATATTTGGCCTGTAAAAATGTCAATCATGAAATATGAGTAACCTGCTACAGTAGGAGGCTAACAGGTGGAAGGAACCCCCAACTACCGTTATCCGATATGTTAGGTTGAAGGTAAGCTGCACCCAATATTGGGACCCCATGTATTGCGATATGCGATTGAATTGGTGATCGGGGCGATCAACGATCGGATGAGAAAAGGCATAGACCTCACTGATGCGATACATGAGGTGCGATATCATCGATTAGCAGATCAGCGGAGTAGTGGATCAGTGATCGGCATAACCAAAAGGAAGACACTCGGGCCATTGCAACAACAATATGCCGAGATTCGATCAACAATAGCACCGATGCGAGAGGGCTGATAACGATATGCCAATATCAACGATTAGTTATGATCGGTGATCCCCGATATAAAGGGTCATTGACACAATGCAGTTTCAATTAGTGATCAGGGCATGGACCCAATAGGGTTTATAAATGCGATTACATAAATTTTGAGATCCATATTTTCAGATTTTCGATGTATTCCTTTGTACTTGGGTTTTTTCTCTTGCCTGTGTGATTGCAATTTGTGATGACATGATGGACACGAGAGAGATATAGATGTGATTGAATGCACTTTTAGATCCAGTTAAACGCTCCAATCATGTGTTTTCGATAGTTTTCTTGTGTATTGCATTATTTCGCTATTTCTACAGGAGGAAGGCTGAACGGTTGGGTTTCCTGTGCCCACCGATTCATTGAAATAGGAAACTGATTCATTTGTGGAAACAGTTGGGTTGTTCACTGATGGAGGACTATAACCTATGCATGATAAAAACATAGAGAGTGCAATTGAGCAGAGGGAGTTGGAGGACTGAAAAAGGTCACTGGAAGGTTGTTGAGAGTCGCCTGGAGGTCAAGCGAACTACAGAAGCTGGGAGAAGCTCAAAGAGCTAGAGCCAGAGCTAGAGAGCTCACAATAGACTTCTAAGAGTCATGGATCTATAATGAAGCTGTAGAACAACAAAGATATCGAAAATATCAAGCTGTTTTTGGTGTTCAGAGTGTGCTGATAATAGAAGAAGGCATTCTAGAGATAGTGAAAGAATTCTGAGGGAGTTGGTGCAAGCTAGAGCAAGATTTCTCAGAGCACTGATTGAAGGAGTCAAGTTCAGAGAAGCCTAGATCTGTTTGCAGAGTGAGGACAACTAGCGGGATGAGATGGTATTTCTAAACCCATAGGTTCTATGTTAACCAATGGAGTTGAGTGTGGAGCTTTTAAAATAATTTAAACCATAATCCCATAGAGCCTAGTTGAGTTGACTAGAGCTCAAGGAGATGTAGCCAAAGAGGTTCGGGTGAACTCCATATTATATTGCTGTTATGAGTGATGCTTATTTGCTGCACTATTTCACTGTTATATGTTCTTATATTATTTTAAGCAAATCAACTTAAATCACATAAATAGTTTAAAAACAAACACAAGCATACAAATATTTTCAAGCATTTTTTAATTCTACAATTGGTTAACCAAAAGGTCTTGGAAATATTTAATTTTTGGAAGTGGGAGAGGTTCTTGTAAGTTGACAAGAAGCTTTTAGTGCCCCATTTTTAGATTAGGTGGTAACAGAGCTTAATTTTGATTAACCCCACCTTCAAGGAAGGTGATATCAAAGCTACGTTATACCATAGCAAGTGGTATTAGATCAAAATGTTTGATTGACAGAGCAATGATTGCTTGTTTGAAAGGTGTTTAAATAGTCAGAGGTTGATTGTATGCTTGTTTGTAGACCGTCTATTGTTTGAGTTTGCAGAGGTGAAGGGAGAGCTATTGATAGCTCAGTCCAGGAGAGGACAAGAAGGAAGAAGGGCTAAAGGAATTCTTCTTATCCTAGAGGACCTCAAAGCAATCCTTGAAGCACAAGAGGTTTGCTGCAAAATGTTTCTTGAATAAGCTCTTTGTTAATCTTGTTTGAAGTTATTTTGTTCATTTTGATAATGACAACTTCTACAAGTGAGTCCTCAAATTCTTCTTTCTTAACAAGAGTCTTTGATGAAGACATGAAGCAAGACTTGTCCACCATGATGTATATGGTGAGAGAAATGTATGAGGATGGAAGGAAGAGCAACATACTTAGAGAGCAGTTGAATTCTGTGGAGGAAGAGAAGCAATTTCTTTCTAAAAATTGCAAGAAATGGAGAGGCAACTTTATATTGCAAATATGAACCTGGAAAGGATGCATAAGTTGGATACACAACTCTTTGTTGCCAAAGAAGACTTAGTCAAGTATCAGCTTGAAGAAGAGGTAAAAAATTCTTGTTTGTCTTCAAATACTTCTAAGAATGCTTATATTGGTTCTTTTGAAAAACATACAAGAGGCATAGGTTCCAAGTTAATGTCCAAGATGGGCTATGAAGGAAAAGGCTTGGGAAAACATGCACATCATATTGTTGAGCCAATACTGGTTGAGGAAAGGCCTAAGTATTTGGGTCTTGGCTATGGACAATCTTATGGAGAAAGTTCCAAAGCTGCCATGAAGGCCACTAAAATAGTTCCAAGAAGGAGTTTCATTTCAGGTCTTCTACCTCAGGAGTGTAAAGATTGTATTCATGGGGAATGAAATAGCTTGAAACAACATTTGCAAGATGTAGGTGTTCATAATAATACACTCGAACTAGAGAGTTGTGGAATCTATGAAACTATTGAAGAGGTTGATGGTATTCCAAAGGTAGATACTTCTTCATTCAATTCACCTCCTCATGAAGGCAATAAAGGTGAAAGAGAAAGGTATAAATCTGGTTCTAACCATATTCCTTTTGATTATGCAAAGCATGATAAATTTCCATGTAAGCATTATAAAATAATTGCATCTTCCGTTTGTGGTTGGGATAACTGTAATGTTTCTAGATGTTGCAAGAGAATGGCCACATACAGGAAACTTTTCAAGGAGAGGAAGCAAGAAGTCAACGGTCCATTGGAAAAGGAAAATCATGTTGTCAAGAGGATGCACATGTGTTACACTTACTACCATAAGCAAGGACACATTGCTGAAAGGTGTTGGACTCTGAATCCAACAATGCTTCCACTAAACTTGAAGAAGCTGGAAAGAGAAAATGGTAGGAATGGAAAGAAGGATTCCATGATTGATGTCTTTCAAGATGATTCACATGTTGATGTTGGTGTACAGAAAAAGGTAGCAGCTTTGAAATGGATTGGTAAGAAATGGTTAGAGTTCTTATCCAATTAAGATTGCATGTTTATTGATGCGTCTATTTGCATTTGTTAATGGAATGCAAGTTGTAGGATTTTACCAAGGTGAATGGAAAAGTTGAGTAGGAGACTCACTTTGTTGCTGTAACATTGTAGTCATTTCAGCTTTGAAAGTACAGTGTGCTTATGTGAAATTTGAAGGATGAAATGCATGCATGAGAATGATGTGCATGAACATAGGGATAATGATGATTTCGTTGTATTTAAACATGTATGTGTGATTAACTTGAAGGGTTGATTACTTTGTTGCAAATATGCATGTAATTTTAATGTTGGCTTGGAAAAAGTTGACTTGGTCTCCAAGATGGAGATAATGATGAAGTGTTTCATCTTTGAAAAAGATTTCTAAAGATATTTTTCCACATGCTTGACTTGAAGGGTCATTTGTTTTAAAGGCATGTTTTGTGGGCTTGGTACCTAGTCCATCATTTTTATGTAGATGTAAGACATGGAGGTGTTCACAAGGTGTGAAAATCTATTTCTTTTGTTGAAGTAGGAGTTTAAGCCATCTAGTTGTTATCTATGATTCTATTGTTGTTAACAGTTGTTGTTGACAGCTTGTCAAATAGTTACAAATGAAAATTTTGTGAGGCAGATGTAACTTCACATTTGTTTGAGCCACCTTGGATCAATGATCAAGGCAGAGAAGTTCAAACTACCTTCTGTGACCATCTCAGTAGGACTTCGGCATGAAGTCAAGGAGGAAGATAGTTCTTCCCAGGAGGACAAGCACATCTAGGAAGGAAAGTGGTAAGATACTTTGATTTAGAGGCACTATGTAGGGGCAAGTGTATGGAGGCTAAAAGAATAGGGTGAGGTACTCTCATTTACTGTTCAAATTAGTATATCTATCTCTTGGAGACCAAAAGTTATTTTAGTGGGAAGGTGTTATCCAAAATGGACCTTGGATAGACTTGTAGTCTAAAGTGTTCCTCATAGAGGAAAATGAAAGTCAAGGGATACTCCTAGAAATAGTCCCATTGCGTAGATATTTTCATTCTGAATCTACTGCATTTTGAATGGGCTAAAATGGACTTTAGATGAAGAAGTTATCACAGAAAGAAGTTTTCCATGGTCCTTTGAAAAGGAGAGAAATTCTTCCAAAAACGGGCTTAAGGCCTTATAAAGGAAAATCGCATCAAAAGGGTTAAGAGGAGGACTTAACGCAAGGGTCGAAGGAACCCCCAATTAGCGGTCTCCAATATGTCGGGTCGGAGGTAGGCTGCACCCGATATCAGGACCCCAAGTATTGTGATATGCAATTGAATAGGTGATCGGGGCAATTAGCGATCAAGGCGATCAGTGAGCAGGGCGATCATCGATCGGGGCAATTGGCGATCAGAGGAGTAGAGGCATAACCCCCGCTAATGCGATACATAAGGTGCAATATCAGTGATCGGTAGATCGGCAAAGCAGCTGATTGACAATCGACATAATCGAAGCGAAGACCCCTGGGTGGTTGCAACAACGATATGCCGATATGCGATCAATGATAGCACCGATGCGAGGGGACTGATAGTGATACACTAATATCGGCGATCGGTGATCGATGTTTAGTGATCCTCGATACAAAGGGTCATTGACACAGCGTGATTGCGATTAGCAATCAGGGCGCATACTCAATAGGGTTTATAAATGCGATTGCATAAATTTTGAGATCTAGATTTTTGGATTTTGTATGTATTCCTTTGTATTTGGGTTTTTTGACCTCCCACCTATGCAATCACGATTTGCGATGACAGGACAGACCCGAGAGGGATATAGATGTGATTGAATACATTTTGAGATTCGGTTAAATTCTCCAATCATGTGTTTTCGACAGTTTTCCTGTGTATTGCATTATTTGGCTATTTATGTAGGAGGAATGCCGAACGATTGGGTTTCCTGTGGCCGCCAATTCATTGTAATAGGAAACTGATTCTTTTGTGGAAATAGTCGCGTTCTTCAATGATGGAGGATTGTAACCAATGCATGATAAAAACATAGACAACGCAATTGACAAGAGGGAGTTGGAGGACTGAAAAAGGTCGTTGGAAGGTTGCTAAGAGTCACTTGGAGGTCAAGCGCACTACAGAGGCATGCAGAGGCCAGGAGAAGCTCATAGAGCTAGAGCTAGAGCCAGAGAGCTCACAACAAACTTCTAAGAGCCATGGAGTTGTAATGAAGTTGTAGAATAGTAAAGAGATCGAAATGATCAAGCTGTTGCTGGTGTTGAAAGTGTGTTGAAGATAGAAGAAGGCATTCCAGAGACAGTGAAATAATTCTGAGGGAGTTAGTGCAAGCTAGAGCAAGATTGCTCAGAGCGCTAATTGAAGGAGTCAAGTCCAGAGAAGCCTAGATCTATCTACAAAGTGAGGATAGCCAGTGGGATGAGATGGTATTTCTAAACCCATAGGTTCTATGTAAACCAATGGAGTTGAGTGTTTAGCTTGTAAAAGAATTTAAACCATAATCCCAGAGAGCCTAGTTGAGTTGACTAGAGATCAAGGAGATGTAGCCCAAGAGGTTTGGGTCAACTCCATATTATATTGCTGTTATGTGTGATGCTTATTTGCTGCACTATTTCACTATTATATGTTTTTGTATCAGTTAAAGAAAATCAACTTAAAGCACATAAACAATTTAAAAACAAACACAAGCATACACCTATTTTCAAGCACTTTTTAATCCCGCAATTGGTTAATCATAAGGTCTTGGAAATATTTAAGCTTTGGAAGTGGAAGAGAGGTTCTTGTAAGCTGACAAGAAGCCTTTAATGCCCCATTTTTAGATCAGGTACCGTGTGGACTCTCTACAGGGGTCTTATGTGGGCTTCACTGAGGGGTAGTGTGAGGGGTCCCTTGAGGTGTAGCGTGTGGAGTCCCTTGAGGAGTAGTGAGAGGAGTGTTTTGACAAGGATGGGTCACAATAAAAGTTGCACCGATAAAGGATGATCCTATAATGATGGTTGTGTGGTGTGTTCTACACATAAATGGCGAGATACCTATCACACCCCTTGGTAATGGGGGGAGGTTTTGGAAATGTATAGAAAAAAGTGGAGCCATGGGGTCGCCTATGGTGTCAAATAGAGTGCGTGTCATTTCATGTGATGATGGAAGGAGATAAGTATCAACAAAAGTAAACACAATACATAAAACAAAGTGAAAAAAAAAACATTTACTTTCCCTTTAACTAGTGCTATGTTATCAATCAAACAAAAAATGGTTTTCATTTGTTTTTGCATATTATAAAAGATCCTATGAATACCTATTCATCCTTACCAATCTCAAAGTAATTGGGCCTTACAAAGAACCTCTGATGGGTACTAAGAAAATGTATTGAGAGAACAGGGAATGCTTTTCAGCAGCTGAAGAATCGACCAGGGTAACAGATTAGGCTTTAGTGTTTCTTGTACCTCCACCTATAGGGAAAGGATGCCCTAATTTTTTCCACTAAGATACCTTCGTCCCGCACGAGTAGTTGAGTACTTGGCTCTTGGTATCCATTTACCGCAACTGAGCACTAGATGGGTCGAGTAGCCCCAAATAGTACCACATGCACTAGACCTAAGCCACACCCCCTTTGAATTGGGTCTCTGATGCGCTCAGGTAGTCTTTTCCATGGGATGATGAAGGAACAATGTAAAATTTGAAACGAGAACTCTAGCCAAAAAACCCTAAAAAACATGAAAAATAGTGCTAAAAATGAAAAGTGTATATACTGGAACGATGATTTTTTTTAGGGTCAATTCTCAACATTTTGAAAAAATGGCAGTATAAGCGATTTTTTTTGTACAAAAAACAGTTGTTTTTGAGGAAAAGAATACACTAATTTCAACATTTTTTAGTAACGATAATAAACATAAAATAATGGGATCTGAAACAAATTAAAATTCTATCAGTTTTCATCTGTGTTGTTAAGCATATAATAACATGACAATATAATTTCAACATTTTTTAGTAACGATAATAAACATAAAATAATGGGATCCAAAACACATTAAAATTCTATCAGTTTTCATCCATGTTGCTAAGCATATAATAACATGACAACAAAGATCACTAAAATTCTAATTGTTTTCAACCATAACATTAAATATAGAAAATAAATTGGAAAATTTTCAACCAAAAAATTAAAAAACCATGACATTCTAAACAAATTACATGACTAAATTAATCAAAATGTCATTACTTGTAGATTGAATGAAACATACATTATATCCCTAAGTTATTGTTGCATTGTAGATATTCTAAACAATAAAAATCATCATAATTAAAACATATAATCCAACAAACATAAAAATGACTCATAACTTCATTTAACACCATATGGAAAACAATTTTTTTATTTCAAGGTACAATGCAAACATCAGCTATATAAACTGTCTTAGACAACTATTCGAAATCACTCATATTTTCTTGCACACCATCAAAATTCACATCTTCAGATGAAGACCAGATGTAGATGAATATGTTCCATATTATTCTCTTTCATCAACTAGTACCTCATCTGAGTCCACATGCATGGCCACCATTTTAGGTTTGAAAATTCTTCTGCATCTATGATTGGTTTCAATAGACTCCCATTCAGTAATGTTCATTCTCATAACAACCTCTTCAGAATCTCTATTGTCTTCAAGTGAAAAGTTCTTCTCTTTGTTAAATTGAATTCATAAACAAGTATGTCAACATCTTGCAATTTTAAGAGGTCTGTGCAACAACGATTTATATTTGTACCGTTTTTTTCTCTTTCCACCAATTTTTTTTTATCAAATACCATTTCTGGCTTATACACACCATTGAATGGGCGTGTATTTGTGGCATACCAATGTACTTCAATGCCTGAAACATCTTCATTTTCGGTAAAAACCTTTATAACTTTAGCAACCCATAATGAATAGCCATTGGGATCTCCATCTACTAGCAATGCAATCATACAACCCCCCTTATTATCCTGTAATGAGCCCCTGTAAAGGTCGTCCATGGCTTCACGTTATGCATGAGATCTTCTGGAACCAATATACATTTCTCTTTCCTCTACCTGTGAAGAATTAATAATACCTTGAGACTACTGTTGTTCAACAAATTTTCTTATCTCATGTTCATTTGACACATTTTGTGGTCAAATAAATGGATTTTTCAAAGGTATATCTTCATTTGTTTTTCTTCGAATGATATTACTTTGATTATTGAAAAAGGATTCCCACCAAATAGAATCAGCAATATCAAATTACTCATATGTATATCTAATACATTTTTTAATTTCTTCTAGGAAATCAGAATAATTTATATCTCTATTCTGTTTGCATGCATTATGAACCTCAACAATTGATTATAATAAAAATATATTTGATGCCAATGTTTGATGATATGGAATGAACTTCAAAAATGCCAAACCTGACGACGGTGCCCATTCTCCAGTAGTTGAATACTTCTTGCCCCATATTAGTGTTTTCCCATCATTTCTTTGATACGAAATTGATGTTGGAATCTATTGCCATTAAGTTGTTCAATGCATTTCTTCTCACCATGTGATCCTAGAATACACCTTTGCATGTCACAGTTTATTCCAACACATCAAAAGTAGGCTCTCGCACGTATGATTTCTTAATACATTCAATTAATTATGGCAAGCTCCCAACTTCCTTCCTCCTCAATGTGACTGAAAAACGACTAAACATCTAATTAATATGGTCATGAGTGTGCCCAACAGGAAGGAAACCAAACTTTACCTTCTAAAAAATTTTGAATTCAACAAGCATGTTTAGATATCCAAAAATAATCTGATTTTTTTTTTCACAACAAGCATTGTCCAATTGTAGATACAAAACTTTAGGAAGATTACCAGACCAATGAGAAATGACATCATGATATTTTCATATTTGCATCATTATGAATATTTGGAGCTGTGAAGTATACCATTGCAACATTTTCCCATTGAAGACCATACAATGGACCAAGTGATACTAAATAAAATTTTCCTCCTATAAACTTTTGGGTGTGCGAACAAGATGTGGTAGAAGTGTTTTCTTTTGGTCCATAACAACAATTATCAAATCCAAATATTTATTTGGATTATCATAAGACTTCCTTCAATGCTTGTACAATTTTTTTCTTTGACTTTTTTGTTGTTGGAGATGCTCTTGATGTGCTTTGACAATGGGATCTACAAAACGTAAAATAAAGTCATTAAGAAATACGTTTTCATAGTTGATGATTCTAAAATTTTAAAACTTAAAAGTTATTAATTCTTACCTCTTTATGACCCTTCACATTTATCCCTTTTTGATTTAATAGAATGACATGTACTTCAAATCCAGATCCTTGTCTTCTTAGGAATACGAACATTGTTGAATTATTTCTTCCATATCTTCACAAAATATTGATATGTAATAAATCGACCATGTCCCTAAACACCTTCTGTATATTCTTTTTATAAGTTGTAGATTTCTTGTCTTGAGAAATTATTTGGAATATGTATTGTCTCTCTATTTGGGATACACTATCCATGCTTTGAAAATAAATCTTTCGTCCATGACATTGCAATATTTGATAATGGCCCAAACTGTCGTTTATGATGTACTTCTAAATAAAATGCAAGATCCTTTTCGAAAATTTCTTGGATTGTTGATAGATTAAAATTACCCATTGAATGAAACACTTTGAAAGCCTTTCTATAGATAAATAAAGACCCAATATGATAATCATAACCTGACAATGTATATTGCATGCACCCTACTAAATATGAATTTTTCATGCTTTTATTCTTTGACAAATATCTCTTCATTTTCTCTAATGCAAACTTGAAATCCATATGTTTCAAGCAATCTTTTTGACAACTTTCACTTGAAATGAGAGCATTGATAGAACTTCATCTTGTCAGATATTCTTCTCTACCCCTTGTATAACTAGAACATCTTGGATTGATATGAAAAGGTATGCTCCTACTCCTTGATACAATATATCCTCAGACAATCTCCATTATTGGATCATCATTTGCATAAGCATTTTCATCATCACTATGCGGCATGCTATTCTCACTATGATCATCTGTGCTTTTGAAATACTGACTTGGAGGATATTATTCATCTTTCCCTTCTTTAGTGCTACTCTCATAGTCCTTAGAATTAGGATTAAATGGAAAATTTGACTTGATGTTTATTGGATATTCTTCATCATGTGCATTGTTAGTGTTGCTCTCATAGTCCATAGGATTAGGACTACATCGAAAATGTGACTCTTTACTTACTGAAAATTCTTCATCCTACCCTTCATCATTGCTACTCTCATAGTCCTTAGGATTAGGACTAAGTTCTTCATCCTGTCTTTCATTGCTACTTCTCTCATAGTCCTTCAGATTAGGACTAAGTGAAAACCGTGACTCTTTATTTATTTGAAAATCTTCATCATGCTCTTCATCAATGCTGCTCTCATAGTCCATAAGATTAGGACTAAGTGGACACCATGACATTGTATTCATTTCAAATGATTCATCATGTTCTTCATCATTGCTACTCTCATATTCCATAGGATTAGGACTTACTAGACACCGTGACACTCTATTCATTTGAAATTCTTCATCATGTTCTTCATCACTACTTCTCTAATAGTCCATAGGTGTAGGTTTTAACCCCGTACAGAAATTACCTGCATACGAATTCTAAATCATAGGAAAAATAAAAATGCTAGAGCATAACACATAAAACACATATACACAGAGATTTCCCACTGGATCTCAAAACCGAGACTACCAGCTTGATTTTTCATTATATTCCTTTCAATGTTACAATACATATT
>APFE030924057.1:98822-114227 GCA_000404065.3 Pinus taeda | reverse complement strand
CCGATTCCTTGATCGTTTTTTCTTTTTTCTCAGTGATTTGATGAGGGAGGAGCTAGAGCTTGCTCCACTATCATCACTGTTTTATTGACATCATCAATGAACTATTGTTTTGATAAAGGTCTCTTGTAAATTTTCAATTAGTGTCCATTAACAAACAAAGGAATGGCCTTTTCATCTATGGTTTTGATTTGCACAGAACCATTATTATGGCATATTTCCACAACATAAGTTCCTAACCAGCTTGTCCTTAACTTTCCCTTGATGTATTTATAGAATCATATAAAAACGCCCAATCTCCTTCCTGAAATTGCTTCTCCTTGATGTTTTTATCATGCGAGATCTCCGTCTGAAGTTGAACTACCTTTGTATGTAGGACGGATATCATTCTCTGATTAAAGTCTCTATTTTTGTGTATTGCCGAGATCTAGATCTAGTTGGGCTGCCATCCTTAATGTCTTATACTCAAATTCAGTGGACAACAAGGCCCTTTTCCTATAGACCAGCTCATAGGGTGTGAATCCAGTGGTGGTCTTCCATGTGGTATTATAGGCCCAGGTGGCCTCAACTTGTCTATCTGCCTAATCCTTCCTATTGTTGCTTACCACTTTGGTCAAGATGCTCTCTAGTGCTCTACTGGTCACCTCCACTTTACCATTAGCTTGTGGATAACAGGGAGTGGAGGTTGTATGATTGATCTTGTGATGGTTGAGCATGTCTTCAATCATGTTGGAGCTAAAATGGCTGCCTTGGTCTATGACTAGCTCTCTAGGGTACCCAAATTTATAGAATACATTCTCGCTTAGGAGCTCATCTATCTTCTCCTTTGTTTCTGCCTTAATTTCCTTGGTGTCAAACCACTTAGTCAAATAATCAGTGCACAAAATAATGTACTATTTTTGCTTGGAAGTAGGGTCAATAGGCCCAATTAAGTCCATGCCACACTTGCCAAATGGCTCAAAAGTCACTTGAGGCTACAGAGGAATTTAATCTCTTGGAGTAGGCCTTCCCATCCTTTGGCACCCATCACACTAACTAATCTATTTTTTCACATCCTGATGAAGGGTGGGCCAATAATAGCCTACTTGTAACACTTTGAATGCTTTCCTCTTTACTGCAAAGTGACCTCCACAGAGCCCATCATGATAGCTCAGAAGGATGTCAAATATTTCCTCCCCCTGACACACCTTCTCAAGATTGGATCTGGGCCAAGTTTTAAGAGATTTCCTCGAATCCAAGTTTAAGGGTCCACTCTTCCTTACTATCTTGCTCTTTTCTTTGGAGGACAAGTTTGGTGGGAAATGTGTTGATACCAAATAGTTTTATATATCAACAAACCATGGAGAGAGAACTAAAATAGAAAATAAGTTCTCATCCGGTAACTGGTCATCAACCATTCCTTCTTCATCTGCAGGCAAATTTACTCTAGACAAAAAGTCCGCAATAATATTTTCCCTACTAGGCTTCTCAATAATGGTTAGATCAAACTGTTGTAATAAAATTAACCACCTTATCATTCAAGCATTCACATTTGGTTTTTTCATTAAATATTTGATTGCAACATGGTCAATATGCACAAATGTTTGATAACCTATAATATAATGCTTGAATTTGTTTAATGAATGCACAACACCCAAGAGTTCCTTTTCGGTCACTGTGTAATTTATTTCATCCTTTGACAAATTCTTACTGATAAAATAGATAACATAAGGTAATTTTTCATCTATCTGACCTAGGGCTCCTCCTATGGCTTTATGTGAGGCATCAACATGGATATCAAAGGGGAGAGCCCAATTTGGGCCTCGGAGAATCGGTGCAGTGGTTAACTTGTCTTTTAGGATGTCTAAGGCCTCTTGACAGCTTTTTGACCATACAAACTTAGAGTCCTTGGCCAACAAACCAAATAAAAGAGAGGCCAACATGTTTAAGTCCTTTATGAACCTTTGGTAGTATCCAGCTAACCCTAGGAAACTTCTGACATCTCTCTACTTTTGAGGAGGTGTGACCCTTTGGATGATAGCTCTTTTGTTTGGGTCCACTTGCAGTCCTTGCTGAGATATTGAATGACCTAGCACAGTCCCTGCAGCCATTAAGAATTCACATTTTTTGGGACTGAGAGACAGGTTCATTTCAATGCATTTGTGCGATGCTTTACCTAGGTTAGACAAAGCTTCTTGAAAATCATAACCATAAGGTGTAAAATAATCCATATAGATTTCCACCTCATCATGGACTAATTCGGTGAAAATACTCACGACTTCTCTTTGGAAAGTGGTAGGAGCATTGCATAGGCCAAAAGGAAGGACACTATAGGAAAAATTATCAAAAGGAGAAGTTAATGTGGTTTTATCCTGGTCTTTTGGGTATATCTAGATTTGGTTGTACCCACTGAATCCATCTAAGAAGGAGAAAAACCTTTTCCCTGCCAGGCCATCTAGCACGTGATCAATGAAGGGTAGAGGGAAATGGTCCTTCTTTGTGACTTTGTTCAACTCCCTGTAATCAACACAAATTCTCCACTTACCATTCTTCTTTGGAACTGACACCAAAGGAGATACCCACTCACTGTCGGAGATAGGGTAAATGGATCTTGCATCTAGCAGTTTTTGTAGTTCCTCTTTGACACTATCTTTAAGAGATGGATTCATCCTCCTTTGGGGTTGTTGTACCAGCTTGCAACCTTCTCGGATGTATATGTGGTGAGTACACACTAAGGGGTGTACTCCCTTCATTTCTTTATAATTCCAAGCAAAGGCTTCTAGATTTTCCTTTAGCATGTTGCATAACTTCTCTTCTTGGAAGGTAGAAAGAGATGGATTGATTTTCAAAGGTTCTCTCTAGGCCGAATTCAATGTTATTGACACAGAGTGGGTTTTAACTGGCCAAGCATAAGTTAATTGGATGATTTTTCTGGGTTTCCTTTACTGCTTCTCCTAAGGGCAATGAACTGGGAGTTGGACTTTAGAGTAGGTGTTCAATCAAGTCATCCTCATCCTGCTGTCCTTCTCCCATTGTTGCTTCTAAAGTATAAAGTTGGGTGAAATAAAATTCACCTTCTTCCTCCTCTTCGAACCATAAGGGTAAGTCATGCTCTAGAGAAGGTTGAGCAAGATGGTATAGGACTAACTGCTTGGACATATGCCCATTCTTGATGGTCATATTCCTAGCTTTGTAGCTAATCTAAGCATCGATAGTGGCTAACCATGGTCTCTCAAGGATGAGAGGGTAACCAGTAATCTTAGCCTTAGGCTAGAGAACTAGGAAATTTCCAGGGTACTCCCAAGAGTCAATGGAGACCATCACATCCTCCACAATCCCCTCAGGGGTTATTGTGGAATGGTTTGCAAGTTGCATAACTATTTTGGTCTTCCCAAATGAACCTTGGAGGTTGATCTTGAGCATTGTGTTCTTGGTAAACACATTAATGGCAGCCCCAAGATCGATTAGAGTGTGTGGGACAATGGTGCCATTGATGTTCACATCCACTATAGGGCTTCTAGGGTCCAAATATTTTGGATAGATTATCTGCCCCAGCATTGAGTCAGATAGCTGTCCAATGACATTAATGGTAGGGGCATACCTTCTCCTCCTCCTTGGATACTTGAAGCAATTCTCCTTAATCAACTTATTGTAAATAGGAAAATATTTTATTGCCTGGAGAAGAGGGATCTTTACACATACATTTTTCAATTCTCCCATAAGTTGAGTCTCTTCTGGGGTAGGCTGGAGTGGTTGGGCTAATCTCTCAGGAAAGGGTGGATTTAATTTAAGATTTGTTCCTCTCTCTCTTCCTCAACCTCCCTAGGTGGAGGTGGAGGTTGGTTATCTAGGAGAACTCTCCCAGATATCAGGTTAATCTCCTGGATTTCCATAGCATAAGTTGGATATGATGTCTCTCCACTAAATGCTTGTTGATCTTGCATGTTGTTTGGGTTCAGATTTGGCTGGGAAGGCATCTGGGGTATCTTGGGTGGAGCATAGTGTATGAGCTATAGTTGGGTAGGTGGTGGAGGCAATAGAGCTGGAGGATTGTTGTATTGGGGCCTCCACCCCTGGGGCAGTGCATTCCACTGAGGTTGTGGTAGAGCATAAGGTTGAAATGACTGGCTGGTTGGCTAGGAGTGATACTGAGATGTAAAGGACCAAGGAGGGGGTGTAGACCAAGAAGGATGAGCAGGTGGTCCCTAATAAGGTATGGTTGTGGTTTGGTTGCGGTTGCAATATACATGGGAGGACCCATGCATGCCCTGTTGGTATGGTCTAGGCCCATGAGGCCTCCTTTGGATAATGTAGCAGAGTTGCTCAGTGACCCCTTCATCTCCTTGATATATAGCTTTTATTCTAGGCAAAGAAGGGCACTTATTTGTGGAGTGGTTTTCTTCATAGATTGAGCAAATTTCAATAGAGTTCAATGGACATTCATTCCTACGATGCATCCTAGTGCACCTAGGACAAAAAATGGCCAAGGCTCTCTCTACTTCCTCCTGCTTCCTCTTAATGTGCATGGTATCCATTTGCAAGGGAAGGGTTTGTAGCATATCACTTTTGAAATCTTCCAGCATGTTTCCAATTTCACCCTTGATGGATGAGTTGGAAGATGATGTACTGACCATAGGTTGAATACCCCTACCCTTTTTCCTAGCTACCTTAGAATGGTTTCTAAATATATTGTTTATATCCTCATAGGGTAATTGGTAGATACCTCCTCCTACTAAAAAGCGTAGGGTATCTAGAATATTTTCCCTTACTACCCTAACCAAGACCAAATTTAGTGACTCGAGGTCAAGTGTGCACCTGACCCTTTTGTAACTATGCTGGAAGCTTTCTTCGTAATACTCTAGGGATTCATCATTGCCTATGCTCATCCTAAAAAATTCTTATTTAGTATATTTTGACCGACAGTAGTCTTCATATTTGTTGTTAACAGCCTGCTGCATCTGAGCCGAAGTTGTGATGCTATCTCTAGGTAAACCCATGAACCAATGTAATGTTGCATCCTTGAGGGTAGATGAAAATAGTTTTAACTTTTTCACATCATCTATATAATCATAGGTTCGACATATAACAAAAAACTCAAATAGGAAAGTGTATGGGTCCTCTGTGGTCAGGCCATGGAAATGAGGTAGGGTAGAGGGGCTCATATTTTTCATCTTAAAATCCCCATTGGTTTCCCTGATGGGGAAGGCACCCTCAATTCTCTCTTTATTCCCTCTGTGATTTCTATTTTCATCCAATGATTCAGTAGGAATGGGTTCTTCTTCCTCTTCTTCCCCTGTAGGTTATTCAAATATGTAAGCTTGTTCACCTAAGGGTTCCTCCAGTTCACAACCAACGAAGAAGAGGGAAGGTTGGCTATTTGATGCAGTGAGGGTATTTGGAAAAAAATTCCCTAAGATGTCCCTATTCCTACGAGGAATGAAAGGAAATAGTTTTGGTTTGGTTTTGTATTTTTTTCAATATTGGAAAGTATTTGCAAAATTGAAATTGTTGATTGAATGCAAATTACTGAAAGAATGAAAAAGATACTTACTGAAATGAAATCTTGCTTGCAAAATGGAAAGGAAAGCACAAAATGCAAAATGAAAGAAAGGAAACAACTAGATTACTTTTGCAGAAATAAACTAATGGCAGAATATTGAAGACAAGAAATAGAAGAAAAGAATGTAGTAATCACATTTTACTCAGACAGCTCCCCGACAACAATGCCAAAAAGTTATGAGTGCCAGTATTGTAGCAAGGATGCTACAACTCCTGGGCTGCTAGCTTTACTTTATCAACCTAGGGTTCATACAAACTTGGAGGTGACAGTGCTATATACACAAGTAAAAGTGATGGTTCTTCCTGTTGTCACTATTTAGCTGGCGAGAGACAACTGGGGTTCCAAGCCAGGATTCTATGGAGTGAGAAAAAGCTTGATTCTTTGATGGAAGAAAGGTAAATCTACTCTAAGAGAGAGTTACTCTACTACAATAATGGAGAAGGTCGACATGTAATGCTAAATCACACCATTTCCTAATTAACCACAAAGAAAATATGCTTGGCAGAAATGCTAAAAAAACATGAAACAAATGCTACTATCTAAGTTATAGAAGTAAGAAGCATCAAGCATCACTAATGTGCAAGTAAAGAGACTAAACTAAATCTACTTTTTCCTTTTTGTCTTTTTATGCAAAATCAAGTATGCAAACTAATTGCTTTTGTGGATGTGGTAGGTGAATTAAAGATGTTTGAGGATGGTTGGAAGGGTTATGAGATGGTTGGATGGTGTGGAGGACCCCTGGGAGGATTTTTGTGACTTCCTAGAGTTTTTCCATCAATTCAGCCTTAAAATAGGCCATTTCAGGAAAACCTACATGATGTATTAGAAACCTACAAGATGTTCCTGTAGGAATTACAATGAACCTAAAGGATACAACCAAGAGAAAAATGTGAGGTGTTGGAGGTTATGGGAGGCCTAGGAAAGGTGTGTGATGGGTGGAATGGAGTAGGAGAAAGTCTAGGATCACTCAGAAGTCAATATCCAAGATAGTATATGCTTGGATTCACACAATGTGCTTGGAAGGATTTCTATGAAAAATGATGAAAAACTAGTGAAGGTGATGGTGAAAACAAGGGATTGCTAAGGTGGATGGAGTGGAAGGTGGCTGTTGGCTATGAAGTATTAGTCTCTTCCTAAAGCACCTGCTCTGCATAAAACATGTATATCTTCCAAAAAAAACTATGCAAACAAGAACCATTTTCCTTAACTAGAAAAGCAGAATTAATGAATTAACTGCCTATACTATGCATGAGGAAATTTGCTGAAAGGAATGAAAGAATGGATGATATCTACTTGCATAAATTGAGATGAAAATTATTATAGTGTAAATTTACCTTTCAAAACTAACCAAATACTAATTTAAAGACCACAAACTCCGACTCGTAAAAGAACTAGAAATCTATGTTCTTGGGGTTTCTTAAGGGTCCCTTCCTCAAGTCATGATCCTAGAGGGAGGAAGTGAGGCCAAGACACTTGCTGAAAACCATGTGGTGATCCTTTTTATCCTTTATAACTTGCTACTTTAAGTAAGGCAAAAATGGAAGCAAACTAATAAACAACCAATCTAATCTATACTACTTGTAATGGAAAAACATCTGAAAGCAAATTAACAATGAATCTATGAAACTACACTAAACATACATGTACAAGAAAGAGGAGCATTGAATGCTAGGGTTGGGCGCTAACCCAAGATCTTCAGCCCTCTGAGTTAACTCGGTGTTGGCTCAAAACAAAAATCATTATTATTACCAAAACAACAAATTACATCATAGAACTTTCACAAGTATTGCATCTCAAAAATAGCTTAGAGTTTTACAATAAAATCTGAATCCCACTGAGGTCCTAGGACTCTCTATTTATACAACTAAAGTCCCCAACTACTTCCTTAAATTTAGGGAGGCTCGGCTCCCAAACTCGAGATAAACTGGTGTTTTGTCTCTCACTTGCTCGGTTGCCTTCTAATCGTCATGATTTGGTTGTTTGCACTCCGAGCTGATGTGATCAATGGATCAATATTCGAATGGAGGAGTAGTAAATGAGGAGGATTTACTTCCTACAATCTCTCTCCCTTGTCCCATTCGATTTTTGACCTTAATCTTTGCCAAAATTCCTTGATTATCTCCTTAATCCTGCATTCAATGCATATTAGTCCACTAAGGATAATATCCAACTCTAACTAACCTCATAAAAAAATTTAATAAAAAAAATTTAATAGGTTATGATAAAAGTTGGTTTAACTAAGCTAGGAGGTGAATTAAGGCTCGTATAATTACCCAATGATGAGGCTCATCACATATATAGAAACTAAAAAATAAAAAAATAAAAAACATAGACGATGCTTGATGAACCAAACAAGCCAACAAAGTAATGGAAAATGCTCCCTTTATTGACTCTTAAATGTAGAAGAGATACAATTTATGAATACTAAAACACTTGGGGATAATTCTTCAAGCTATGGGGCTCAAAATTCCCCAACAAGGAGGTTCCTTTCCTTAAATCTCTTTACGATCTTTTCCTATCACTGAAAGAAGTATGATGACTCTCTCAATGGTGAAATCGTCTTCCCACTAGAATGTTGGATTAGTGAGAAACAATTTTTCCAGCATAACAATGCTTTTCTTCTTCTTCTTCACAATGGAATATAGGATTTCTGGAGAGAAATTTTTCCAGTATAAAATTGCCTTGTTTTTGGTCTTCCAATGGCCTATTTATATAGAATTTCAAATCCCTCTTCCCTCTCTTAGTCCATTAATGAGAAAATGACTTATGAGTATGACAAGAGGATCCCTTGGGGGTTGCATATATCTAGGGCGACTCAAAATCAAATGTACTTTATTGGAATATGTTATGGAATCCCATCTTCCAAGTGTCTGAAGTGGTCCCAGACTACTTAGTTATATTTTTCTTTAAATTTGTAGCTATTGAAGGAAAAGTCACATGGTCACTAATTTCAGCCTTTCGATGGGCCACACCAGAAAATTTTATAATTGGTACCTTTGGAGAACTTTTTGAATTTTGTATTTCATAATGTCTTCAGTTGGAAAATCTTCACCTATATGTTTTTATAGATGACTTTGGGCGTCATTTTGATTGTACAAATGTGTGTATGATTTTTCTGTGTTAACACCTAACCTAGGGAAAATTGCATAAATTCACAAGGAAGGAGGAGTCCTACACATATTAAACTCCCATAGAAGGTTTATACATATCTCCTTTGTGCAACACCAGAAGGGAAATAATTCCCTTCATGTGAGGCTAATTCTATGAATGTCATGGGGCTAGAGGGTGGAGATGATATTCTATTGACATCTGAGGTGGAGAATTATTCCTTGGACTATTGGTAAGGGAAATTCTTAGGTATGCTTTTCTTTTTCATCTAGTTTTGGCAGTGAGTTCTAAATTTTGTTCATTTGGTGGAACCACTCTGTTACACATTTCAGGGTGGAAGTGAAGCCTCTGGACCTCCTGGTGTTGAGTTAAGTGTGGAGGTAACATGCCTTTGGACTCCTTGTGAAATTTTTGATTTCTTGAATAGTTTGGGTGTATAGGTGGGAGAACCTCTGGATCCATATTTCAACAAAAAATTGGAGTAAATCCCTTGAGAAAAAGTAACCTCAATCTATGAAATCTAGCTTGGGGTAACAACTACAAGTGAGGAGTAGCTGCAACTTATCTATGGTTGGGTGGAAATTAATTGTTCCACACTTATTTTCCTAGTATTAATTCAATTTAAGCATCTTCATATGTAAGATTTTCCATGAAATTTATACTTGTACCATTAAGTTAATTTGGTATTGTTTTCATGAAAGTTGTATGCTTCTCCTGTGATTAAAGAAGTGAGGATATGATAAGTGGTTTCTTTAGGCTATGGTTCTACACTAATGTTTCACACTGGAGGTGAAACGTGTTTCATGGTGGAGGTGAAACCTCTGGACTCCCTAATATTGGGTTAAGTGTCTAGATAAAAAAACCTTTGGACTCTTTATGAAATTATTGATTTCTTGAATAGTTAGTGGGTAGAGGTGTGAGAAACTCTGGATTTTTGTTTCAATGAACAAATGAAGTAAATACCTTGACCAAAAACCACCTTAGTCTTTGGAATCTAACTTGAGGGTGACAACTACAATTGAGGATTGTCTGCATCTTGTCTATGGTTGTATTGAGAGTCACTATTAGGGATGCTTAGTTTCTTAGTCTCAATTCAATATAAGTATATTCATGTGTAACCTTTTCCATGAAATTTATAATTATATCATTAAGTTAATTCAGTATTTTTGCATGCAAGGTGTATGGTTGTCTTGTGTTTAAAGGAGTGAGGTTCTAATAAATGGTTTCTTGTGGCTATGGTTCTACGCTAATTTTCTTCATGTAGGAAAGATATATATATATATATTGGGTGGAACCATTGTGTTACATGTCTCAGGCTGGACGTGAAGGCTCTAGACATCCTAGTGTTTGGTTAAGGATGGAGGTAATAGGCCTTTAGACTGCTTATGCAATTTTTTATTGCTTGAATAGTTGGTGGGTGGAGGTGGGAGAACATTTGAATCCCTGTTTGAACAAACAATTAGAGTAAATCCATTGAGAAAAAACCATCTTAGTATCTATAATATGGAGCGGGGATGACAACTACAAGTGAGGATTGGTTGCACCTTGTCTATGTATATAAAATTGTAAATAGTATGTAGAGATACATATATAAAGCTCCATAAAAAATATGTTAGTTTTTAACCATGTATCTTGTGTTGTATATGGACAAATAAAAACTATGATGGTGTTTTCCCAAGGGGGAGGGTATTTGTGACAACCCTAGTTTTCTTCCACTTACGTATGCAAGGTAAATACTGATTAAAAAAAGTGGGTTGACTCAAGGGACACAAATTCTAGATGCTGAGGAGGGTTACTTTCTTGGGATGTTTGATAGTTGTCTTGTTGTAGGAAATTTGAATTACTTTATGAAAACCATTGAAGGTTGGTTGGTGTGACTTAAATGGATTGGAATTTTTGAATTAATGAAGCTAAAAAGTAAGGATGAGAAGCCATACTACTTTGGAAAATTTTACAAGGAAGAAAGGATGAAAATTTATGAAGGATGGGATATGCAGGTAGCCCGAGATAGTGAAAATTAACTTGGAAGGAAAATAAATAGGGGGATGGAAACCAATATACCCATAAAGCACTCAAAACAACACTAGGGTGGATGAGAGATGGTGCGATATTATAGGAAATATGAGGGAAGCAATGGTAACTTACAACCATACACAACATGAAGGAGGTAGCCCAAAAATATTGGAATTACAAATTTGTAGCTTGGAGTGCCCGTGTTGGAAAAATGTGGTTACTAGGGAGTTTTTCTTAGAATGTAAATGGTTAGTAAACTATATAGGTTGTGTAGGACACCATAGCAAACTTGCACATATCCATATCCTAGCGAAAATTGTGGAAATTCACAAGGAAGGAGGAGTCCTACACATCTACAACTCTCAAAACAAATAAATAGGGGGATGGAAACCAATATACCCATCAAGCACTGAAAACAACACTAGGGTGGATGAGAGATGGTGGGATATTATAGGAAATATGAGGGAAGCAATGGTAACTTAAAACCATACACAACATGAAGGGGGTAGCCCAAAAATATTGGAATTACAAATTTGTAGCTTGGAGTGCCCGTGTTGGAAGGAAAATAAATAGGGGGATCGAAACCAATATACCCATCAAGCACTCAAAACAACACTAGGGTGGATGAGAGATGGTGGGATATTATAGGAAATATGAGGGAAGCAATGGTAACTTACAACCATACACAACATGAAGGAGGTAGCCCAAAAATATTGGAATTACAAATTTGTAGCTTGGAGTGCCCGTGTTGGAAAAATGTGGTTACTAGGGAGTTTTTCTTAGAATGTAAATGGTTAGTAAACTATATAGGTTGTGTAGGACACCATAGCAAACTTGCACATATCCATATCCTAGCAAAAATTGTGGAAATTCACAAGGAAGGAGGAGTCCTACACATCTACAACTCTCAGAGAAGGTGTATACATATCTCATTTGAGCAACAAGAGCATGGAAATAATTCCCTTCAGGTGAGGATAAGTCTATGGATGTGATGGGCTTGGAGGGTGGAGATGGTATTCTCTAGACTCCATTGACATCCAAGATCGGGAATTATTCCTTGGACTATTTGTAAGCGAAGTTCTTTTGCATTTTTTTTTGGTTCATCTAGTTTTGGTAGTGAGTTTTAGATTTAGTTCAGTGGGTGGAACCACTGCATTACATGTTTCAGGGTGGAGGTAAACCCTTTGGACCCCTGGGTGCTGGGTTATGGATGAATGTAACATGCATTTGGACTCCTTGTACACTTTTTGATTGCTTGAATAGTTGGTTGGTGGACGTGGGAGAACCTTCCGATCCCTATTTCAGTGAATGATTGGAGTAAATCCCTTGAGAAAAAACCACTTCAATATATGAAATATGGCTTGGCGGTGACAATTACAAGTGAGGACTAGGTACAATTTATCAATGATTGGGTGGATATTTGTTTTCTGAGACTTAGTTTCCTAGTCTCAATTCAATATAAGTATCTTCATATGTAATATTTGCCATGAAAATTATACTTATACCATTAAGATAATTTGGCATTGTTTGCATGAAATGTATACGGTTATCATATGATTAAAGGAGTGAGGCTCTAATAAGTGGTTTCTTGAGGCTATGGTTCTACACTAATTCTCTTCATGTAGGTAATATATAGGGTGGAATCATTGTGTTACATGCTTCAGGGTGGAGGTGAAGCCTCTAGACCCCCTGATGTTGGGTTAAGGGTGGATGTAATAAGCCTTTGGACTCCTTGTGCAATTATTGACTACTTGAATAGTTGGTTGGTGGAGGTGGGAGAACCTATGGATCCATATTTCAATGAAAAATTGGAATAAACCCCTTGAGACAAAGCCACCTCAGTCTTTGGAATCTAGCTTGGGGCTAAAAACTATAATTGAGGACTCATTGTAGCTTGTTTATGGTTGGGTTGATATTCTTTGTTCGAGACATATTTTCCTAGTCTCAATTCAATATAATTATCTTCATATGTAACCTTGTCCATGAAATTTATACTTATAACATTAAGTTAATTTGGTGTTTTTTGAATTAAAGGTTTATGGTTCTCCTCTGATTAAAGGAGTGAAGCTATGATAAGTGGAGTCTTGGGGCTATGGTTCTACACTAATGTTATTCATGTAGGAAAGATATATAATTATATATATGGTGGAACCATTGTGTTACATGTTGTTGTGGCCAGCAACAACCCCCCCTTTTTCATTTAAGTGTTTGTCCAAAATGCTAAATGAATGGGGACCCCTAGTTTAATTTTGAGAAAAATAAAATTTTCCTCCTTCAAAATAAAGCTACCGTCGTAAGCTTAGAGAGGTCTTTTGAATATTTTTAACCTAAGTCTACGATAAGGTAAAGGTCTTTAAAAAATTGCATTAATGCGCAAGGCCCCCCCAAGATAAGCCTAACCTCGCATCGCAGTAAGTAATGTTTGTAAGGAAAAACCTCAAAATCTTCCGATCTACGATAACACCGATAGCAAGATCGCACATCGCAGAAATAAATTAGCAATACTTAACAAACATCAAACTCCTGCGACCCGCGATGTTTCGACCTGTGATATTGCGATCGTCGTGATGGCGTAGTTTGCGATCTGGCAATTTGCGAATAGCGCGACTTGCGATGGCACGATCTTCAATGTAACGTAAGCAAATCATGAATCATTTAATCGTGAATCCTTCGGGCATGCCATTCAAAGAAAAGCCACTTACCATAATCTGACCCCAAATCATGCGCTTTTAATGATAGTAAGTAGATTAGTTGTCAGTTATTTAATGAAATAAAGAAGCGTGCTTTTCTAAAGAATTATTTCACGTAAGGTGGCATATTTGGTATATCTGTTGCATTTAAAACTCTCCCATCACCTTTCTCAATCAGTCATTTCCACTTCGCTCGTAATCTGCAGGAACTAAGAGATAAGAAGATTCAAAAGCTGAACGCAGGAGCAAATGGGAAAGAAACATAAAGCCCAAGGCTCCGAGACGAAGGAAAAGACAAAGGAGATGGCGCCCTTGTACACAGACACTGCATGCAACAAGGACGCAGGAATTTCGACCTGGGAAGGCATGTATAGGCTGCTGGAGGAGGAAAATCCTAGAGTAATGAAGGTTGATAGCGCCGCGGGATCACAAAACTCTTTCAACGCGTCCTTAGAAGAGCTAGCATGTTCATTTCTTCACCGAATAGCAGCTAGAACCAAGATTTTGCCGTATACAGATATGATCAGATGGATACTTGACAAATGCAGAGTTACAAGGCAAACAATTCAAGGCTCAAGGGCATGGGCTCATAGGATCATTCGCCGTGCAAGACTTAAAGCTTATGTATCATCTTCCTGAGCCTCAGACGACCTACAACACGCAATTTGTCAAGAAATTTGCAGCAGAGAACCCAAACCTGGCAGAAACCACTAAAGAATGGACCAGAAGAGAGGAGTCGCTAAAAAGGGACAAAAATGGTATGTATAGCACTGATTCCCTCACCTCTCCGTATTGTTTTTCTGCGGCCATGCTTTGCAGGCTATTTTGGATGCCAGACATAAATAAATTTTTGTCTGAATGGCTACCACTCATAGACACTGCCACAAACGTCGATCTCGTGGATTGGGCCAAAATATTTTTTGATAATCTATACACTGCTGTTATGAATTACCGGTCTAAGAGATCCTTGTCTCAAAGGGTCTATTCTCCTTTTTATCTGTCTGCTTATATTATGGATTCTATTTGCTATGTATCTAAATTCCCAACTATGGGTTGGAAATGGACTACCCAGGACCCGTCACCTATTCATGTTTATCACAAAGTATTATGGGATTCACAGTTTGCCCCTCACTTCTATTAGATTTGCCACGGGCTCATCTTACCCCTATATAGGATGATGTATGGTGAAGAACCCCCGAGGTGCTCACCCGAAGCGCAAATAGACATCATCCCCGTCGCGAGATGGTTCGAGGAAGAATGGTTCACTTATATTAGAGTGTTTGGGAGCACTGTACCTCCGCATGTCCTACCTCTGTATGTCCCCGACAAGCTTTTGGCTAGGGAAATTGCCTATCAGAATTGCTCAGAAGGTGGCCTAACCAAAGAGCTAAAAGACAAGAAGAAGGCCATATGGCCTCAGTTTCCTGTAGCTTGTGGGGCCTTCTCATTATTCGATGTAGGACATGCTTTTTCCAAAGTAGGGAATGTGACGTCCCTACAATTATTTAAATTCCCTGCTCAACCTTTTGACCTAAATAATGTTGCCCATGATTTCACTATAAGTGTCAGAATAAAAGTGTTCGCCGGAAAGAAAGATTTATTTGATGACTTGTTTCAAAATAAAAGTTCATTCCAGGAAGTTTTGCGAGAAGCTAAGTCAAGGTTATCCCCATATAACCTCGAAAGATTTTTGTTATTTAGAGAAAGAAGGCTAGCTAGTGTTCCTCTAGAAAAGCTGCGCCTGCTCGCCAGAGAGCCTACTCCAAGTGTCAGCCTCAGCGGAAACACCAGTACTTCCAAATCCAAATCTGACGCTGCCCAAGGAACACCTGAACGTTCTAAAAAGTCTGCAAGCGACCAAGGAAAAGGCGAAGAAACAACCAAGGATACTGCTGAGTCAAGTGCAATGTCGCAACTGCAAGTTATCGCCTCCCCACCAAGAGATGTCCCTCCTCTCGTCATTAAATCGTCACTCGTCACAACAGAGCTCGATAAAGAGTGGGAAAACTTCAACGAGCTAATTAGCCTTGAAGGGAAAGTCCCAAGAACACCTGTGAG